>JABUQX010127082.1:0-22500 GCA_015478945.1 Trachelipus rathkii | reverse complement strand
TTAGTCCTAAATATAAAAAGCCACTTATTAAATAATCGTAAGAAATGCTTAATCCTAAAAAGATACTTTTAGTATATTAATATATAATTACCCCCTTTCCAGTTGCTCTCGCGTTGAATTCTCGTTGTCCCAGCTCTCAAACCAGTCATTCCCCTAGTTCCTTAGAAGAACCCCGAATATTGGGACTCATCAGTCGAGGGTTGGTATCTGAAAAAGAATTTAATATTATATAGTCTTAAGTAATTTAAAGGAATTAATGAATAAATATTATAGATTTCAATATAATTTCAAAGTGAAACTGGTGAAAACATGACTCACTGTGTTTTATGTTTTCCCCAGGGTTCTAATGTAGGGCTTAACTGGTGTTTAAGCTTCCTGTTCTTCTGTTGTGGGACTGAGTTCATATGTAGGGTCTGGATTTACCCAAAACTTCAAGGAAATTCTAACGCTGAGTTACTTTAATTTGGATCTCACTAATCATCTATTCTTAGTGCCTATTAGTAGATGCTGAATCCCTATATTGGAGAAAGTTTCCCTCATCGTTTTGTACCTGAAAAAAACTGTTATCAATAAAAACAATTGCGTGATCCAACAAAATTTCGTCTCCCACGAAATTCTTTTGTGAAAAACTGAAAAGAGATACGAAGTTAAGTTAGACTCTCATAGTATATTAAATGATACAAAATCATAATTAAAATAACTATAGAAAAATGAAAAAGGTTATTTATATTGTATAATATAGCTGTAAATATTTATTATATAATTCCCTACTCCCTTGCTCTCGAACTGTGCGTGTGCCTGTTAAATATCTTAACCATTTAAATTTAAGACCCCCTGGTTTCATATTCAACCAGGGTATAGTCTTACGTACATTTGTATTGTGAGAATATATGAATTTATGTGTAGCTTAAGTGTAAAGTTTTGTAGTTAGGTTTATTAATCAATTAAAAATAAAAAACAACAAGGGTGTCATTTATAACCCCTTCCAAGTCATTTAAATAGGTATGTATGTAAAGACGAAAGTATAGTTTGGATGAACCGCTCACCTCCGAAATGTCTACAACAGGGTGACGTGGTGAATGAGAGACTAGGTCCCGATGACAAATACCCCCGATTGATGAAGCCTTATTGGGTTAAGAAGTGGGGTATTGCGAAGAATTTAAAGTCCGCTGCTCCTCTCTAAGTTAATTATTCAGGTAAATACATTTATATATTACCTGAGTATAAAATTTCTGTTATAAAGTCTCTTATATTTAAGTATAATATAGATAGGTAGGATTAACCTTTTAGAATAGATAATTTCGGTATATTTATAAGTATATATATATATATATATATATAATATATATATATATATATATATATATATATATATATATATATATATATATATATATATATATATATATATATATATATATATATATATATATATATATATATATATATATATATATATATATATATATATATATAAGGGAAGTAACATTCCGTAGTATAAGGGTCATCCGTATTTCTAGACCATTCTACAAATATTGGTGATCCTGGAATTACTCTCCCTTACATAGCCTCATTAAATGGCGCCCGAACAGGGACCTTGTGTTCTTGTCCGCCGCGTTGCATTTTTTGAGTAGATTGTGACTTGGTTCACACTTTCGTCTCTTGGATTTTCTGCAATCCCATGGTTTCTGTATGAATGTTAAAATCTTAACAGTTCGAGAAAATATCTAAATATTGTCCTTTGTTTTCCCTTCATTATTTAATTAAAAAAATTGGCTGATACTAATAACAGAGACACTGCTGATCCAAAAGGACATATTAAACCTTATGGACGTTTCTGATGCCTTGTTGTCACTTGCAACCTTGGACAAATTTAGAAACTATTTAGAATCAAATAATAAAAAAATGCACAACCAAGAAGCGTATGTGTATAATTCCCCAGTCATTGACTATACACGTAATAGTTATTCGCCTGAGAGACATAGGGGAATAAAGCTATTGCAACGAAATGAAATCATAAGCCCTGTAAAGAGATTATTGAATCCCCCTAAAGCTCATAGTTTTTCGGGAGTCCCTAGACATAATCATGTTCCCTTGTATACCACTCAGAACACACAGTATACTGATTCTGCTGCCACAAAATTGCAGTATCAATTAAATTTAATAAAAGAAATAACTAATCTTTTAAATCAGTTAGCTGTAAGCTTAAAGGATACACAAATCAGTGATTCTGAATATCCTACACATAATAATCGGAACGGTAGGAATAATAACTATTCTTCTAGATACCAACGTAGCTCTTCTCCTAAGTCGGATAAGAGTAGATATTACTATAATAAAAAATTTAGTAAATGGCACAATTTGCAGTCGTTGAATGGTGATTCAACCTTTGGACTATGACAGGTCTGATTGCTTCATCATCCCACCCAAACAACAGGGGGAGGATGCGCTGTAAGTACTGTGAGAACATTTGACATCAAATGAAAGATTGCTACAAATACCTTGGCATTTGTAGCTACTGCCGGAAAAAGAGGGCACATACGATCTGAGTGCAGGTCATATAGATCCCCACAAAAAACGCCACAGAATGCACCCAGAGTAATTTGTCCATTTTGTCACACACCCTGGAGTGAATTGTTTGGAAAAAGTACAGAAACAGGACGAGAGAAATGATACATATTCTTTCAGTAATAGTTCCCGTTTACTTCCTCCTCGTCTTCCCCGTAAATTTGTGAAATCTTGTGAATGGTGTAGTCTGTCTCATTTGGAAGGTAAATGTCTGGGTATTGTTGGAAACGGAAAAACTTGTTGACCAGAACATTTGGTCAACCTTAAAACTCCCATGGTAATACCTACACCAGTGGAGAAACCCAAACAGTCTACACACGTGGAGATAAATAACTCCGTTGGAAAAAATTATTCAGTCTACCTCCCCAGAAGTAAAGAAACCGATGGAGAAAACTATATCAAATGAATTATCAGTTCCTCATGTTCTTAGTGTAAAAGAATTGAATAGTAGTACTGAAAGTCTGTGTCTTTTGAATATTATTAATCATAGTGTTCAAAGTACAAATGAATCTGTTAATAGCAATGAAAGTCATTGTCTTCTAAATGCCTCTAATCCGATTGTGAAAGGCATAAATGAACTAGTTGCTGATGATGAAAGTCAGTACCCTTTGAATAAATATATGACAAAAACTACCTTTTCTCCACCTGTGGCACCTGTTGAAAATAATTCCTTGGCATATAAATTTCCTTTATTCCCTTTGTTAAAAGTTGGAAATAAATCTTCTTTGAAAAATCCGGTAAATAACCCTTGGTACAATGTAGAAGATAAACCTATCTCAAATTCAGCCCCAGTACCGATACTTGAATCGAGATTGCGTGTAGTGCAAGTTGATTGTGATAAAGGGAAACCTGGTTCTTTAATAGTTCCCGTCGCTGTTAACCCAAATAGTCATAACTACTATGGTTGCTTTGTCGACAGCGGAGCTGGAACTAGTTTGATAAGTAAAGAATTTGTTTCAAATTGTTTTAAAGACGTAAAATTGCTCCCGTCCATTGCCCTAGGAATTAAAGAAGTTACGGGATTGCATCGTGATCAGACTGTACCTGTTGAACATTATATAAAGATGAAATTGTTTTTCCCCAAGACTAATTTTGTTACAAAACCAATAGTTTTTGTTTTACTTCCTTCAGATTTCCTACCTGAATTAATGGTGTTAGGAGCTGTTGCTCTGAGAGAAAATGGTTTGATACCTTATTTATCTACTATGAAGTTAGTACGTAGAAATGGGTCTAAGATAGAACCGATATCTGTAGATCCAAATACCTTAACCTCCCCGTCTTCTCAATATAGAGACCTGAGTTCCTTTCCATGGTGCTCTTAAAAATGAAGAGGATCTTTGAAATTATACAATACTAGTATAATAAAAAAATATATAATGCCGCTGAAAAAAACCTATGGCATATCTCTCACTAGTTTTCTTTTCTTTCTCTTTTTCTGCCTCTCTTACTATCTTCTGGGTTTTAAAGGGAATCCAGAGGGAAGGGGGGACTTGGGATTTTAATAAATCAAACAATATCTAACATGCATTATTGCATTATGATTATATTATATTTATATAGGCCTTATATTAATAGGTTGTTCACACTTTGGATAACTTATTCTTAGATAGGTACTGCAGAGTCTAGTATCTTTAAAAGCCATAATTTAAAAATATGCCCAATAGTATATTTTAAATTCATAATTTTATGATATTATTTACTAATATAATCTTAATTAATGGTTGTTTTATTGCAGATGCAGGTTTATTTTAATACATGTCCAAAACCTGAACTAATGCATATAATGCTTTTCAGATACGCTAGTGGTGTGTTGACCTAGTGTCTCATTTATCACACACTGCCCGCCATAAAACGTAGACTGATTTTTTTTTATTAAAAGCCGAGTGATTTCGATGTATGTATAAGTTAAAAATTAGCTCAGTGAACGAATTAACAGTATAACAGTAATAGTGAATACGCTTTGTTCATGTGAAAAAAAAAATAATGTCTGAAAAATATCCGTAAAAGAATCTGCATTACCATATTGTTTTTGTAAATATAGTTTTTTTTGCACTAACCACTTTATGGCCTGTACAATTTATTTTGTTGGTCCCCATTCTAGTGTCCCATACTTGGATACTTCATAGTTTGATTTTGTTCGAGAGCACTTACGAACCTCCCACTATTTCGGAACTCTACCCCTGGTCGTTGTTAAAATTTAATGATCCAATATTTTGGAAAACACTTAAAATAATCCAGGGTGGGGAGTTTAGACTTAGTGGGGGGGATGTAAAGGGGTGTGAAAATCCCCTTTCTTTTCTTTTTGTTTTGTTTTAAGTGTTTTGAAGTGGAGTTTTATTATGTATAGTTATTAAAGTCATTTTTCATCCATTGTTTATATTATGGTTTCATTTATGAAAAACTTTAAAAACACAATGATTGCTACTAATATATTATATTCTGTATTCCAGCCTTAGTATTTTAATATTTATTTAAAATCGCAGCAGTTATGAGTTTAATTTTAATTCTTAGTATTCTGATATATTCATGTCCTGAATTATAATAATAACGGACACTACTGTCACTGATTGATGAAGTAAAACTTATAGAATAAAGCATCATCTTGTATATTCATACCAAGACTTCCACAGGTTAGTCCTAAATATAAAAAGCCACTTATTAAATAATCGTAAGAAATGCTTAATCCTAAAAAGATAGCTTTAGTATATTAATATATAATTACCCCCTTTCCAGTTGCTCTCGCGTTGAATTCTCGTTGTCTCAGCTCTCAAACCAGTCATTCCCCTAGTTCCTTAGAAGAACCCCGAATATTGGGACTCATCAGTCGAGGGTTGGTATCTGAAAAAGAATTTAATATTATGTAGTCTTAAGTAATTTAAAGGAATATTAATGAATAAATATTATAGATTTCAATATAATTTCAAAGTGAAACTGGTGAAAACATGACTCACTGTGTTTTATGTTTTCCCCAGGGTTCTAATGTATGGCTTAAATGGTGTTTAAGCTTCCTGCTCTTCTGTTGTGGGACTGAGTTCATATGTAGGGTCTGGATTTACCCAAAACTTCGAGGAGATTCTAACGCTGAGTTACTTTTTATTTTGGACTACTTTATTTTGGATCTCACTAATCATCTATTCTTAGTGCCTATTAGTAGATGCTGAATCCCCATATTGGAGAAAGTTTCCCTCATCGTCCCGTACCTGAAAAAAACTGTTATCAATAAAAACAATTGCTTGATCCAACAAAATTTCGTCTCCCACGAAATTCTTTTGTGAAAAAACTGAAAAGAGATACGAAGTTAAGTTAGACTCTCATAGTATATTAAATGATACAAAATCATAATTAAAATAACTATAGAAAAATGAGAAAGGTTATTTATATTTGTATAATATAGCTGTAAATATTTATTATATAATACCTTTGCTCCCTTGCTCTCGAACCGTGCGTGGCTTGTTAATTATCTTAACAATTTAAATTTAAGACCCCCCTGTTTCATATTCAACCAGGGTATAGTCTTACGTACATTTGGATTTTGTGAATATATGAATTTATGTGTAGCTTAAGTGTGCAGTTTTGTAGTTAGATTTCATAATCAATTAAAAATAAAAACCAACAAGGGTGTCATTTAAACCCCTTCTAAGTCAATTAAATAGTTGTGTATGTAAAGATGAAAGTATGTATAAGACGGATGAACCAGTTCACCTCCGAAATGTCTACAACCGGGTGACACAGTGGTGAATGAGAGACTAGGTCCCATGACAACTACCCCCGTAAGCGAAAGCTTTGTCCGGTTGAGAAGAGGGGTGTTGGAGGAAAGAACGTCCGCTGCTCCTCTCTTAGTATACGATTCAGGTAAATACATATAGATATTACCTGACTGTAAAATTTCTGTTATAAAGTCTCTTATATTTAATTATAATATAGATAGGTAGGATTAACCTTTTAGAATAGATAATTTCGGTATATTTAAAAGTTACTACTATTATATATATATTATCATATGTATATATATATAATATACATATAATATATAATATATAATAATATATATAAATATTATATATTATATATATTTATATATATAATACTAATAAATTAATTTATATCTAAGGGACAGTACATTTTCCGTTGATATAGGGTCATCCATATTTCTTAGACGGATTCTAACAAATATTGGTTGATTCCTGGAATTAACTTTCCCTTACTCATTAAATCGCGCCGGACAACAGGGACCTGTCTTTATGGCTCCGCCGCATTGCAATTTTTTTGAGTAAAACGAATTGTGAACTTGGTTTCACACTTGTCTCTTGGATTTTCTGTGCAATTCCCCATGGTTTTCTGTATGGAATGTTTAAATTCTTAGCAGGCCTTTTCGAGACTATTAAATATTACCTTTGCTTTCCCATAACAAATAAATAAAAACTTGGCTGATACGAAAAACAGTGACATTACTGCTGATCCAAAGGACATTATTAAACCTTATGGAATCGTTTCTAAGTGGCCCTTGTTGTCACTTTGCACCTGAACAAATTTAAGAAACAATTTAGAACCAAATAATAAAAATGCTAAACAAACCCAAGAAGACACACAGGGGGCATATGTGTATTAGGACCTCCCAGTTTCCTTGAACTATTACACCGAAACAGTTATCACGCTCAGAGACATAGAGGAATAAAGTTTGTTACCAAAGGGAAGATTTATACGATAAAGTACCTGGAAAGAGGATTCCCTTTATCACCCAAACTGTACAACGACATGAAGTCATAAGCCCGGAAGAGATTATTTAATCCCCCTAAAGCTCCTAGTTCTTTTCAGGAGTCCATAGGACATTAATCATGTCCCTTCCCAGAACACACCCAGTATTACTTGATGCCTGCTCTGCCACCCAAAATTGCCAAGTATTCAATTAAACTTAATAAATGAAAGTAACTAATCTTTTAAATCGGCTTACGCTGTAAGCTTAAAGGAACCACAAAACTCAGGATTCTGAAACCTAATCCCTACCCCGTAATACTTCTGGCAGTGGTAAGGGAATAAATAAACTATTTCCCCTTAGTACCAAACATAGACTTCTTCCCTAAGTTCAGGGGATTAAATAGTATGATTACCTTTTATTGGGGAAGACTAGTTTCCGTGAATGGCACAATTTACACGTTCGGTGAAATAGTGATTCAAACCTTTTGTTATCACACGGTCTTATTTCTCCATACAACACACGGACCAATGCCACGTATGAACATTAACGTATTACATTAGTTGTGTGTGACGTACTTAGCAAAACAGGTGGCCATAGTAATAACTGAATGCACAAATTACCTTCGCTATGTAAGTTATTGTAAAACACAAAGAGGTGGGTTCAATTAAAACAATAGACTGAAATGTAGAAGTTAATGTCCGACTCCTGTTTTCAACATTCAGAAATAATTCGTGTTTCTAGTATTGTATGTGGTTGTGTAAAAAAATCCACACCCTAGGAGTAAATTTTGTTTTTGAAAAAAAGTACAGCGGGAAAACAGGGACGAGAGAAAATCGATAGATATTCCCTCACAGTAATAGGTTCCCGTTTCTCTCATACCACTGATTTCAGTGTAATTCTTTCATTACTACTCTTTGCTGAGTAAGACTGGTAAGTCTTTTATTCTTATTTTATGGCGCATACAAATGCGGGTATTATTGGAAACGGAAAAACTTGTTGACCAGAACATTTGGTTAACCTCTAAAACAACTTCCCCATTGGTAATTACAAGTACACAGCTAAGGGAAAACCCCAAACGAGTTCCACACAGTGGAGATAAATAAACTGCCGTGAAAAAAATTATTTCAAGTCTTTAACCCTCCCCACGAAGTAAAAAAAACAGCATATGAGAGAAAAACTAATATTCCAACAATGATATTCTCAGTTTACTCATGTTTCACATACTCTAATTGTCAAAAGAAATTGCAATAGAGTACTGAAAGGTCTGTGGTCTACTTCTGCAAATGTCATTAATCCCCTAGCATCTAGTTTCCAAACAGTAACAACATGAACATCTGCCCAGGTTAACTAGTTATGCGACAGCCCTCATTGTGTTCATAAACAACGTAATCATCATAGATACGCTCTCCACATGTGTCAAAAGGTATTAGATGAAATTAACCATTACTAGTACCATGAAAAACAGGGACCAGCTCTCTTTTCAATCAAGGATGTTGGCCGATTGCTATTGTTAATACCACAGTTCTTAAAAGAAACCAGTCAGTTGGCCGTATAGGGAAAGTGCACTGCCCTTTCTATTGATTAATATTTTCCGGAGTTTCATAGTATGGAAGAATGACATCCGAAGCCCAACGACATCGACCACCTCACACGTTAGTTGTTGATGAGACGGGTCAATACCCCTCCTAAGTTGAATACCGGTTGAATGAAAACCATGCAAAAAATTCCTTCTTTTCCGTTCCAACGGGATGGTCTACGTAAAAAACACCCATCTTGCAGGAATATAAATTTTTACTCGTTTTCTTGTTGGTTTAAAAATTGGAAATAAAATGTCCTTTCAGTGGGAAAATAGTTTTTGAATCCAATACGGAGGATAAACCTATTTCCATTCCAGTCCCAGGTACCGATATCTGAAAATAGATTACGTACTGTACAAATAACTTAAAATACGAAGAACTGAGCTCGTTTTACCTTTCCCCGTCGCTATTAGGACCTTTAATAGTCAAAAAATTCCTATGGGGTGCTTATTGGTCGACAAAGTGGAGCAGGAGTTAAGGTTTGATTCGACAGTGACGCGAGTTGGTTTGCCAACCTTGTTTTAAAAAGATTAGGAAATATTGCTCAACATTTCCTTTGGGAATTAAAGAAAATGCAGGGGATCTGCACTGTAATTACATGTCCCTGTCACACATTATATAAAAATGAAAATTGTATTTCCCCAAAATATTTAGTAATGTTACAAAACATTATTCAAATTTACATAGGTCGCTCCCTTTCTTGCCTTTTCTACCTAATTAATGGGTCCTTTTGGG
Source organism: Trachelipus rathkii (assembly GCA_015478945.1). Taxonomy (NCBI): domain Eukaryota; kingdom Metazoa; phylum Arthropoda; class Malacostraca; order Isopoda; family Trachelipodidae; genus Trachelipus; species Trachelipus rathkii. Next base: position 12,924 of record JABUQX010127082.1, on the reverse strand, counting down.
ACAGTTTGCTCTGGAAATAATGAGCTAGACCTGATATAAAACCAGACCCGAGTTGTTACATTACAAAAAGAGCTCAAAGATAGAAAGTGTTATTCCAATTGAGTCCAATAGGACTTTGCCCGCCTCCCTGTCTTCCCGTTTCATTTATAGAGATTTCTTAGTTCCTTTGCTTTGTTCGTTCTTGGTAATTATGATTTGCTAAAAACTACTTAATCATGGACTATTTCAAAAACTGAGTATCATTCAAACACTATTAAATGCCGCTTGAAAAAAAATTTCATATGGACTGATCTCTCCACTTTGTTTTCTTTTCTTTCTCTTTCTTCTGCTTCTCCTTAACTATTTTTCATTGGGTTTATAAGGGGAAAGCCGAACACGGGAGACGGAACATAAGGAAGAACACAGACCATTACGGGATATAATCTCTTACATATACTACTATATAATATATATACTATCTACTCATAATATATTAACACACCACTTATAACGTACTACACAATAATAAATCTAGTCATGGCAATTTCCTATAATCACTATCCTAATAAGCTACTTATTATATCAATAATTACATTTAGTAAATTATATATTAATACTTATATATATAAAAACCTAAAACACTATTAATAAACACAACTTCTAACATAACAATCTTTCAGAGCAACGTCCTACTCAACGCATAGATACACATCACAAGTTATCTTCGCACTCTCTCGCGGATAAAACTTAAATTGCACAGAAAGAGATGATAATTACATTGCATAATTAGCGATGATAGTGAATTTTTTGTCACATTTTGCGAGTCAAAAATTCAAAATTCCCTCTCCCCCCAATTAAAAATTTATGCCTTCATAGTTCAAATAAATAACTAATGCTCATATAATCGATATCAAATCTTCAGTCAGGTATTTTATTTTATTTTTAGTATTAAATTTGTTTAATTCTTTTCAGTTTGGTTTTTGTTTTTCCAACAGATTTCGTAATAAGGATTGTATTCTTATCCAGACATACAAGACAACACCCCACGCACATGATTAGTTTTATGAATGGTTATATGAATGAAACTGGACCAGAAACATCACCATTAAGTGATAGGTTCCAAAACATACTGTTGTAGAAAAAAGAAATGAATTTAATGGAATTTTGTTTGTTCCAAGCTGCTATGGTACTTCAAAACTCGTTTATCTTGACCACCAGTTCATTAAAAGTATAGAATTTTATTGAATTTGCCATAAGCACGAAAAGGTTACTAGTGTTAATAAGTATATAATCGCGTATTAGTTGGCAGGCATTGAATATTCTTAATATAGATACCTATATAAATATATATATAACCTATATATATATATATATATATATACTATATAGTTATAATATACCTACATATATACTATATTATATATATATTATAGATATATTATTATTATATATATATATATATACAATTTATATATATATACTAAATATATATATAGATATATATAAATCTATATAATATATATATTATATATTATATAATACTAATTATATATATATACTACTACCTATAACTTCATATATATATATATATAAATATAATAATATTTAATATATATAATAATAATTATATATATATAATATACATATACTAATATAATTAAATAATAAAGAATTTATGCTAATTTTATTCTCGACACGTGAATTATGTATTTATTTACCGGCGCATACAACCCTAACTTTATTTAGGTCTGGGGAGAGGGGGACTCCAACGAAAGGCTCGGGAAAACTTAAGAAGGAGAATATTGAAAAATGAATTTAATAAAACTGTATTAGTAAATTAAAAATGTTTTAATCAAATAGTTTAAAATCCATTTTTTCCCACGTTGAATAAATCTAGAGGGGATTGCCAATAATAAATATATAAAATATACTGAATAATAATATATATATATATAGTATACCTATATATATTCATTATTATATTATTCATATTAATATAATAATAAATATATATACTTACTATAAATATACTACTATATATATACTACATACCTATATATAAATAATATAATATAATATACTACCATATAGTAATAACATACATACATATATTATATATACATTAGTATACTATTATACTACTATATATATATATCCTAGATTTATATCTAAAACTATATATATACTTATACACTTCATTACCCATATTAATTATGAAGAAATTGTTTTGTCTGTAACACTTTTGCACAATACTTCACTACTCACTGTTACAAACTGTTAAAAATTGTACCCCACTACCAAGTACACACTATATGCCCCATGTCTGTATAGATGTGTGTGGTGTGTGCGTGCACAATTTGACTAGGGTCGGAAATTTTCTATCATTTGGTCTTTATACAATTTGCTTTCATGCTTTTCTTATACTGATATAAGGTTACCATTTAAGGTATTTTACAAAATTTTGTGGGATGGAGACATAAAATGGAATGAAACATTCATAACTCAAGTTTTTTAAAAATTGATAACATAAATTAAAGCTAATCAAAAATAAACACCCTTAATTATTTAAAAAAAAAAAATTGAAGTTCTATTCCAGAGAAAGCAATACGTTTTTTTTTTATTATTATTTTTTTTTTTAACAAACCAAAAACTAGTTGTAAGCGTTTGGCTTTTTTGTTTTGTTTTTTGTTTCATTAATGGTATTTTCTACCCTCATTACAAGCAAGATGATGATGTTTTGGCATTTATAAAGGAAAAGTCACAATATATCTTAAGTAGAAAATCTTTCTAATCAAATTAAAATTCTCTTCGTCTTTGAACTATTGTTGTGATTGTTAACAGTGAATATATTATCACAGATTATTTGAGTTTGAATTTTTATAAATTTATTTTATTTATTTTTCCACTTAGAAATTGAGAGAGGATTTAATAATTATGAAAGATTATCTTCGAACCTGCCGAAATGCCCAAGACTTACGCCTCTTGAGGAGGTTAGAAATAAGGCAACATTTCGTTGATAATTCTCGGGCTTACTCATTGCAAGATTTGATTGATATATATCAAGGTTCTCTTCTGCCTTTTTTGAATGGAGTACATCAGGAATTTTTGAATCATATTAAAGAAACTGGGTGTGAAGTAAGTTATATACTATATAATACTACCTATTATAAATTATATATATATATATATATAATATATCTACCCAAGTTATATAATAATAATATATTATCTAATCATATATATATATAATATATATATAATATATATATAAATATATATATATTATATAATAATACTATATTATATATATATAATAGACAGCGTGTATGAATTAATACCCCAACCACATACTGGAAGCGATGAAATTACCTCCCAGTAATGTGTTTCCCATTATTTTTTTAATTATGGTTATGCGTCTTTTACTCTTTTAGCAGTTCATTAATTCTTTCAAATCACTCCACCATATATCATTATATTCCTATCTACTCAATGGTGATTTATACAATCAATATTTATCATCTGAATCCACCATCAATATTATATTACCACATATATCAATATTACACATTACTTTTTATAAAGTATACACTTATCACACCCTCTTTCCAGATAAGTACCAACACTTTATCAAGTAAGGTAGTAGGATGAGGTAAACATTCCTCTATTAACTACTTCACTACACTTTACACAATCCACCGCCTCCCGATATATATGTGTGTGCTGAGGTAAGTAAAAAAGAATTGCCTCAAACTATATCGACCTTATTTAATTAGTCCTACTGTAGTCAGTGTCGATATATATTATTATGAGGGGAAAGTATTATGACGGACTAAGGTAGTAAATAGATAGGGTATACCTGGGTTGATGATTTAGCTTGATTAGTGCCCCACCCTATAAACTATAACTTACCCAACCTTATCCTCTCTGCTTATAAGGGAATGCTTAATTGACAATAGCCTATCCATACGGATGCTATGGATTACATGATGGTAATAAATCTCATAATCAGCCTAAATAACGGTAACATCGTATATGAATACTAATTTTTACAATATAAAAAAAAAATTGTTATGTATGTTACTATATATAATATAGCTATATATATAATATATTATATTAATTATTTTACAACTGGTAACATGTGAACAATGGCTACATGATAGGAATAAATAGACTTGATAGGTAAGTGAAAGAGACAGAGAGGGACAATTTAGAATATACGTTGCTCCTGACTTATAGTAATGACTGAATAACAAAAGATGGTAAAATAGGTAAACGAGTAGATATGGCAAATGTAATAGTCATTGAGTTTTTTAGGGTGTTGAAATGGTGTTGTGTGACTTGGTGTTATATGGTAAAGGAATTGTATATAAATCAATATAGTAAAGGTATTCATATAGGGGGTAATAGAGAACGCGTAAGTCTGCAATAATATTTATGAACGCATACTTAATCATAGTCAACTAGTGACTCTATTAGTATCTCATATGATAATTTAGAGAGAGAAAGGTTGACGGGGATAGTGAAGAAAGGACTTCCGAGAATAACACCGGTGCGCAAATAGTTGTGTGGTTCCAATAGTTTCGGCATAAACGAGTATATCGGACTCCTACATACTATCGAGCAGAAACCCGTAGAATGTAAATCCGAGGAGTTATCTCTGCATATTCCTGTGCATCCGATATAAAGTTTATTTCTATAAGTATCGAGTCATCCATTTAGCGGAAATAAAGACCTGAATATTTTACACTGGGAGTGCGCACAAATAAAGGTGATTTTACTTGGGCGATGACTTTGTGAGTAAGATGAGCTATGCTAGACAGATTTATAGGAAGTTAGTAGATTCGGAGGGTAGCTAAAGCTTCCATCATGAATGTGATCTATTCTTTTGTGGGAATTAGTTGCTAGCTCTACTCGATACAAACCATTCCCGTTTTCGTTGATTTTGTATACAAAATACAATGGTATCCTAGGTTTTTGATCAGGTTTAAATTCACCACTGAGTGAGTTTTAGATTGACCAAAATTCATGTGCGAACACTACGTTAGGTGTATAACGTTACTATTCCGCATATTCTACGGTAGTCAGTAGCAAGTACTGCGGCCGATATTCGGGAAGAGTGGTAACGTTTAGTACGTCTACATGTAGAGATTGCCAAAGACGCTGGATGACCATGTCTATCATCCATTCTGAAATACGCGGAATTGGTTCGTCATTGTCACCCGGGTGAACTGAACGATCTTGTATGAAGCACAATGTTATTTGCCGGAAGTTGTCCTGAGCCTGTTGGCTTCGCGACGGTTGCATGGAAAAATTCTACTGAAACCATGGCACCAAGGAAGTAACATTTTATCGTAAACAAAGAGAACCCAGAAAATATGGGTGCTCGCGCCGGAGCTCTTGAGCACAAGAGACATAGGAAGTTAATGGTAAAAGCGCTATAGGTTGGATTAGTTTGACTTTATCTGGATCGAAGGAGTTGCAGGAGGGATATGTGTGGTTGTAACAGCTTAATCTCCACTTTCCTATTTTCAACACTATAGGGAGCTACCACATGACACATGACAGAATGGGCGAAGTATACTAGTTGGAGTTGGTGTAAGGTATTAGATCTCCTCGATGCTGTTATCTGTTATTAAGTGCAAACCGTCAAATGAAGTCGCAAGTGTTAGAATTATATGTAGGTGGGTGTGAAAAAACCAAACCAAGGAAGCGAAGAGATTGGCAGTGTGATAGTAATGTGGTGCGTTTGACCTCTCGTTAAGATTTCAAAGCTTAGCACAAGGTTTTAGGTGAGAATGGGGGGGTAACTCTTCTCGGAGGTATTTCATTTATGTTGATTCTTGACGGGTAAAATTATAGAGTGAAAGGAGGTACTGCGCAGAGAATGTGAGAATGGACAGAGTAGTTGGAAAGGTGGAGGACTATACCACAAGTATATAGGAAGGGAAGTAGAATGATAAGAGTGAGAGATATATGGGTTTTAATTATGAACAATTTCGATTCGTATTTACTCAATAAATATGAGGGATTGAAGTAATGGTACAATTAGAACGTCTTTCGGCGCTCAGATAACTCATCAATGGCCGGTGTCGCAATGCTGAACAAGTAATGGAAAAACTTAACAAAATCCTTATTGAGCCTGCTTCCTGTGAGCCTAAATGAGAGGGAGAACAGCCGGAAGCCCCGAGATTCAGTTTAAAGCAAGGTGCAAAAAGAAAGATTCTAATGTGGCATGTGGGACTAACAACAAAGGGAGAGGTTTAGAGAGTAAGTGACCAGCACAATCGCGTGTGACGAGAAACGTGGCTTGGACGCCCAGAGGTGAAATGAACCATTGGCGTAACTTGTGAAGGAGTGAGCCTAGTAATGCACAGCTGTAGAGTTTGAAAGAGAAAAGGAAGTATAAAAAAAATCATATGAAGCCCTACACCTGTCGCACTATAGACAATTAAGTAACTATTGCGTTTGAATGAAAAAGTCAATATTGTTGAAAGGCCTCCGCTAGATCCACAGTGAGGTTTCAGTATGAAGAAATGGATGCTTTTGGACGCAGTATTTAATTATATGGAGAGTGTTGAAAAACAAGTATTACCTTATCCGTGGTACATGAAAGATGACGCGAGTGAGAACGGGATTAGAGAGAAAGCAATCCAAAGAGGGGGTAAATATCTTGATGGCCCAATCAGCATTATATTGGAAGAGCGGGAAAACAGGCTCCTTCGCCGGTAGAGATTGTTTACTGTAATTGCCCTGACGGGCTAAATATGCGCAATGGACTCCTAACTACAGTGAACTGTGATAAGGAAGCAAAGACCGCGGTTCGTGATTTATCGGTGGTTAGCAACAGAGGAATATATTAATTCAGTGGGGGTGAAAAGCGCTAGACAGGCTAATAGCCGCAGAACACTATAGAACATATGTACATAGGGAAACCATGTCAAGGGGATAGGGTTTTTTGCCTATATTTTCGTGTTGGAAACTTGGATTTGAAATGTAGAATGTTGATTTAAGTTTAAAGTTGGTAGTGGTTGAATAAGTTTAGACCACTCGAAAAATTCTGCATATATTGGCTACTACTTTACATTCAGTCACTATAATTAGAAGAAATTCCGGATAACTAGGCGATGGTTAGTGATAGCAGGGGTGATGTGAACGGCTAATGTGTGTCCGCTGATCGAATGATTCTATATATAGGTTCATGAGAAAGGATCTGTTTGCAACGAGAGGAACAAGTTAGAACCGATATCGAGATATTTTTAATGATGTGGGGCCGGACTATTGTTGGAGGCTGATGAGTGTGAATTTAGCTTCCAGAACGCCTAAGTGGAGCGACAGATTTAGATTGCGGTTCTTAACTCGGGAGAAAGTGCGTAACTACGAGTCTCAGGATAAGGTTGTACTGTTTACATTGAACATAATCCCTGATTGTACATTCATTCATTGACACAGGTCAATATCAGGGATGAAATGTTCCTACACTTTATTATCCTCTCGTGTGAACACTGAATCAATAATATTCGTGAGGCGCAATGATGGTGATTAGTATGTTTAACGAATTGGAATAGATTCCTATTGCTCGCTCAAAGATCAAAGATAATCGAGCATCATGCCTGAATATTTATTGATTTTTGCATGCTCCCTTCATAGTAGTTCTCCTATAGTTCACAAGGGATTGATTAGGATAGAGCTGTTAATTATTAAGTATTATTACCTTCTAATATAAATTTAAACAAGGGTAAGGGAGATAATGATGGGAACTGTTAGATATTATATAGGGGTAATTAAAAGTATTAATTGAGTGTATTGTATATATTGAGGAATGAAATATATATTGGCTTATACAAGCTTATGACGTTGAAGTAATATTTTATTATTTAACTGCACTGAGGCTCAGATAAACCACTATGATACTGATTTGGATTTAGAAGAATTGTGGGGTAATTTTTAACTTCTTATTTATCTTCTAATAAGTCTGTCTATCATTATGAATCTAAAATAAATCTATTATCAATTTTTGAAACAATAATTGATTTGAAGGATATAAAATAATATGTATAAGAGGAAGTAAAAGATATAAATATAAAATTATTGTATATATTATTTAAGTGTTTAATATTGAGATTTATATTATGCATAACAGAGTATCGATTGATTATAGGTATATGTATTAATTATGAAGAAATGGACTTACTACTTACATGAGGCATGAGGTATGTTTAATTGAATATTATATTGGTGTTTATATATGGTTATTTATGGTATTAAGTCCGCAATATATGTCTGTTACTGAAACTGAACGACTCAAAAAAAAGTAATAATTAATCATTAAAAGACTCTCAACCTACCAAGCCTGTGTGGTCGATGTTACCGAGACGAATATTCTTACAACAAATGAATTTGGCTGGCAAAATGTCAATTATGCAAAAACCGGGGATTACATTTTTTGGAAGATATTATAATTTTCAAGCCGAGAACGTGAGACAAGTTTGTCTAATTAATCTAATTGCCAAACCCCGTCCAAGAAAATTCTCATGGTGGATTTACAAGGTTTAGTTTAGGTCTCTACTATATCGGATAATTATAAAAATACACAAAATTCATCGAGATATAATAATTGCATTCGTTGTGGCGTAGTATGCAACAACTGACAATATCAATCATATAATAGAAGGATCTATAAGGTGTAAGAATGAAAATTGAAAAAGCTTCGTAGTTAAAGAATTAAACTTAAACTTTCATTTGAATAAGCTCTAAGGTAAAATGACAGAACATTAGCAGCCTCCATTTTCAGGGATTAGTAACGCGCAGGGAAATATTTCGTGTTTGGCTTCATAAATATATTTCCTGTTCAGTATGTTCTAAATGAATTAGTTATTGTCAGCTGTGTATGATGAGCTGGATATGAGTACGAGGTGTCGGCGCTAAGTCTGAATATTATAGTAATGGGTTATAGCTGTATAGTTTTTTCAGTATAATTTCTCATAGTAAAACGTCATTGTCCATGTTGTATTATCCACCAAGTGGAGAAGTATTGGGAGGAAAAGTACAATTGTTCTCTTTCACTTTGGTAGGAGGGTAACAATTGGAGTAGGCAAACGTTTATATTCCCAGATGTTGTAGTTATTGGTTTGAAAATGGGATAAATTCAACAGGTCCATAGTGATAGCCTTAGTGTTAACTTTTAACGGCTACATGAGTTATACGCAATTAAACTTTGAGGTAAGATATGTGAGGAGATTCTTACCTTAAAGAAACTGATGGCATGTGAGGATTTAAGTCAGTTTAAGTAATATGTTGTAGAGCTCCCCTGATACACACATTTCTTTTAAAGCAATCCATTACAAGAAATAAGAATTGGGAACGCGTCAGGCTGAGGACACTACACCGTTGTCCCTGCCCGATAGTCTGTGATAAATAATATTTCGGATCTTCAGTCTAATGGTGTTGAGCAAGAGTTCCAGGGAGCAATAAAGTTTTACAGTGCGAGATAATGTCTTGTCCATGTGCCTCGCCAGGGAGTTGTTCAACAGACACTCAAGCAAAATATTTTTACTGATTCATCTGGATTTCGATGTTGAAAAATATAAAGTGTATAGCTTTTAAGTTTGATGATGATTAAGTATGCCATAATCATCACACATACAGCAGATTTATCGACATTGAATAGAAAACATTGAAGGAGTAAGGTACGTTCTTGCTGCTAGCGCTGAGAGTTTTTTAAGGCCTTCTTTCCAATTCGAGAGTGTAGATGTATGTCTCAACTTGAACTTCTATTCGCTGTTTATAATTATGCTTGCTTTATTTAATAAATAAATTTATTGCATATGATAATGGGACAGGTTCACTTGGGCAGAAGCTGGACTTTAACTTCCACGTGTGTTCATTATAGGTGCTAATAAGATATGTTATAGGTGTCTTTGATATGAGTTCATACAATAAGTGGTTCATATACGAGATGAGACCAAATACTGAAAGTGAGAGTTTGCCACTGAAAATCAGTCACCATTTTCTTGATTTGCATTTCGACGTCTAAGGTCTTTGTGGAGAAAGAAGAGGGACTTTATGTGTATCTAAAACTCTGAAGATGGCTTATAGCATATCATAAGTCTGTTCCAGATGAACATGTATGTAGAGAAGCGTATGTCTGTGTGGTAGTGAATAAATGTAATTATGAGAGGTGGGTATAATTGCACATTCAGTGACATCTGTAGAAAGTTTTAAGCTTTGGCAGCTGCCGCTTATGAAGTGGACTAAGAATGGGGTGTAAAAACTGAGTTGGAAGGGGATGTGATGTCTTCTTTGGCAGAGTAAATGTTCAATGTCGCGTATAAAGGCAGACTTCTACATACTATTGAATCATTTTGGATAGTGATGTAATCGGTTGTTCGAGTTAACATGGCGGAATAAAACAATGGATAGATTTTAGTATATGCGACGCACGGAACTCTTGCTTGTGTTGTGGGACCGAACCGGCTTGGAGGACCGAAGGGAAAAGTGGATTGATATAGCTCAGCTGCCCATATAGTTGGTCCAACCATTTATTCCTCCGGGTATCACCTTAGACAATCGAATTCTATTTTTAGGTAGAGACAATAGTTAGACTCTCAGAAGGCGCCGATGTTAATAGAAAGGATAAATCTAATAGAGCAAAGATGACCAAAAGTATGTCTCGCCGATATTGAGCTACAATACGGCTATATTTTTATTTGGTTTTGGAAATAGTTATAATTATTGTCGAGAAATTTCCCAATTTTGAATTGAAAGAGCTTTCCCTATTTGAGTTGTTTGACCCACCTTAATGTTTGATGTCGAGGTGATAATGAAACTCCATATTTCCCTCGCACTTGGCGGACAAATAGTTCGGGCAAAAAGGCTTCTCCGAATACACCCGCCCGCCACCGTCCGCGTTGCGGAATCACCACCGGACCCGGCTATTCCCCGGAATACCGGATACTTACCGGAATCTCCGTCCCACACCTAAATATAGTATAATATACGGTCCCATGATATAGTACTCTAGGGTGGGATTTAATTTACTGACTGCAGACTAGATGCTCTTACTAATTAATGGTACCGAGGGGGAATACTATAGCTAATATTACTACTACTATATATATATATAGGTATAATAAGGGGCGGGCTTTCTTTTTTCGATATCGTTTATGTCTAATGGTTTCTATTCGCCTTACTAGCTTATTTTACTTTTCCGATGCTATATTGTAAGCGTGGCTCCTATACTTTTCACTTTAAAGTATCTATGTAATTGAAAAAAACAAAGGTATATATATATATAGATATATAAAGATAAGAAAAAGAAAGAAAGAAATAAAATATATAATAAATATCATATAATATAATATTATATATATATATATATATATATATAATTATATATATATATCTAATAATATACTAATATATATATTAAAAATATTAAAATAATAATACCCTCTCTCATATATATATTATATATATTACATAGTATATGAAAATCCCACATTGAAATAATATTTCTATTTGTAAAAATAGAATTTCCTGAATATCTAAGTGATATTATATTATTATAGATATAATGAGAAATTATATATATTTAATAAATTTATAGAGTTGGAGGAGGATGGAAAGATCATACTTATAACTATCTTTTTACGCTTATAGGGTATCAAACATGGAGATCAGGCAAAAAATAAAAATTGCCTTATATATATACGATGATCGAGTATGAACGATTATGAGAAAATAAAATGTACGCTTAATTTAATACGAAGTAGGCGACTTGTCAAGAATTATGCATTCTATTATTATAACTACCAATAATATATTTCACTCTTAAAGAAAAACTTGAAAAAGCGTACACCCACCCACACACAAACACACAACGTTCTTAATGTGTGGGTTAGCTATTCTTTCTTCAATATAATAAAAACTGGGATATGTATCCAAACCATTCTGGGACCTGAGAATGACCCACAAAAATTAAGGTTTTCATGAAATTCCCATCAACCCCGCGAGAGATTATTAATGACTCGACAATTCAGACTTGAACAAAAATTTTAATACAATACTTTACTCTAAATATATGTCTGAATTGAATTATATTATTTATGACTTACTTTATGAATCAATTTACAAAGCACATTAATCAATGATTAATTATAGACTCCATTATATAGTATTATTACTATGATATATTATTTAATAAAAGTAACTTAAGGCATTATTAAAACTCATCATACAAAAATAGGACCTACCATACCGTTTTAAGAGGATAGACGGGATATATAAGTGGTCATTAATACAGTATTAATCGATACATTAGTATTATGGTATGCGGTACCGAACAGTTGTCTGAATAAAATAAACATCATAATATATAGATATGTGTATATATATCATAGATAAAGCAAAAAAACGTAATTACCGTGAAAATAGCTCAGTACTACCCTTATTTACGAGGCGCGTAATTACGATGTTGAAAGTCTAATGACTGGTAACGTATATATAATACCTACTAATCTATATAATTCTTTATCTTTTAGTTGTATATGCAACAGCTAAAGTATCACATTTGGGTTAATATTTTTACTAATATTCAAGCAATTTGGTCTGCACGTTAGGATGCCATCCCCACGTATACACTCTATGTATTACCTTAGTGATAGCTGAGGCGTAACTATCTTGCTCATACTCATAATAGATATAATTCATTAACAAAGTCAGGTTTTATTCCAAATACTGTAGTATAGTTTGCTCATTACCTATACGCCAATAGCGCTCAAATATATCTTATAATTCTAAATTCTAGGCAGTTACAATAGCTTGCTATTTTAGTACGGTAACCAGCTAAAGTAATTATTTAACTAACCTTGTTGAGTAATTGTTAGAGGCCTTTTAAATTATGTAAATATATAACCGAATTATACTGCGTAACCTACTCACTTA
>JABUQX010127081.1:27500-39776 GCA_015478945.1 Trachelipus rathkii | reverse complement strand
AATTCTTCAGCACTTCTTTTAATAAATTTTTTTTTTACCTAGAAAAAAGATTTCTTTGATAAAAAATGATACCCAGGACCACCCTCCATCTCCGGCTCGCTTCCGGCTTCGGCTTCGCTTCGGCTCTGGCTCCGGCTCTCGACTAAAGTTTCTGCACTATTTGAAAGTTGCCCAGACTTCTTTGGTAATATATTTTTTTACCTAAAAAATTATTTTATAAAAAAAAATTATATACAGCATCCGGCTCGGCTCCGGCTCCGGCTCCGCTGACTCCAGATCCGACTGAGGAAAATTGTCCAGCACTTCTTTGGGAATATATTTTTCACCTAAAAAATATTTTGAAGAAATTTTATCCAGCATCCGGCTCCGGCTCCGGCCTCCGACTAAGTTTTGACATGTCGAAATTGTCAGCCCTTCTTGGCTAATATATTCACTTAAAAATATATTGTTTGGAAAAATTTAAATTCAGCTCCGGCTCCGGCTCGGCTCCGGCTCCGGTCCCGGCTCCGGCTCCGATTAAGTTTTCTGCACAATTTGAAAACAGGCACTTCTTTGTAATATATATTTTCACTTTAAAAATGTTTTGAAAAAAGTTTATACCCAAGATCCGGATCCGGGTCCCCGCCCCTGCCCGGCTCCGGCTCCGGCTCCGACTAAGGTTTCTGCACCATATGAAAATGGTTCAGCACTTTTTTAATAACAATTTTTTTACCTAGAAAAAGATTTATTAATTGAATCTACCCAATGTCGTTAACACCTTCTCATACTTCGCTCAACCATTGGTTTCTGTATACATATGCAAATTCTTCCCAGTATTTTCGTTTTGGTAATATATTTTTTACCTAAAAATATTTCTGAAAAAAATTTCTATGTTCAGAAAAGTTAGACTCCGGCTCCGGGCTCCGACTCCGGCTAAGGAATATTCAATAGTTGAAAATCGGTCAGTTCTGGTTTTGGCAAGATAAAATAACACCCAATAATATTTCTTTGAAAAAATAACACCCAGATTAATTTTGGATAAATTTTAATTTTGGATTAAGTTGCTTAATCTAATAAAATTGTTCAGCATTTCTTTTGGTAATATATTTTTCACCTAAGTTAATTATTTATTTGAAAAAAATTATACCCAGGAATCCGGCTCAGGCTCCGGCTTCCGACTCGCGACTCCTGGACTCCGACTCCGGCTTCCAGCTTCGGCTCGGCTCATGTCCCGTTTCCGACTAAGGTTTCTCCACCATTTGAAAATTGATCAGTACTTCTTTTGTCTTTTGGTAAAAATTTTTTTACCTTTAAAAAAAATTCTGATAAAAAATTATACCCAGATTCCGGCTGCACCTGCCGATTCGGCTCCGGCTCAAGCTCCGGCTCCGACTTCTCGACTTCACCTAAGTTTTACCAAGTAAAAGCTCGGGAGCCTGGTTGGAAATTGCAAAACAAAAAAATAAAAAATTCTGCTTTATTATAAAACAAAACATTTTTGATCCTGAAACTGGAATTGCAATTTTGACTGGAATTGGAATTTTTTAGTTCGACACCTCTCTAAATAAATTTCTGTATCTAAAAAACCATTTAGAATTTCCAAAAAATAATTACACCATGATGTTCAGGAGGAATTTTTCTACTAATTTAGATAATAAAAAAAAAATGGGAAAATTTTGATTTTGCCTTCAAAAAGTAGGGGGGTCTAGTTATGAAGTCTCTCCTTAAGTTAAGTAGTAGGGAGAAACAGTATCAAAATAATTTTATTTGTTTGTAAAGAAGTCGGGGAAAATATTGAGGGTGTTTTTGAATCAATACACTGTAGCACACATTTTCGTTCACTCCCACTTTATTATTCTTCTATAAACTAAATGATGAACCGAGATTCCTCTTCACCAGTCATTCATTATACATATTTTGAAATGAGGTAAATTTTTTGAATATTCACATATGGTTAAATCTCTAATCCTTGCTGGATAAAAATAGAATTCAGAGAAATGATGCTTGTTGTGTTTTAAGGATAAAGAAATCCTGTAGTATTGATGCCAAAAAGACCGTTTTTTAATCGTGTTATTTTTTCTCTCAAAACCTAAATTTGATTTTTTTTTTTTTTTTTTTTTTTTTTTTTTTTTTTTTTTTTTTTTTTTTTTTTTTTTTTTTTTTTTTTTTTTCTTATATTAATTTCATTATTTTTTGCTCAATTTGTTTTATTTCGCATTGTAGATTTATAATAGTTTGGCGAGATATGATTTTTGAGGTATGATTCTCCATAATCAGAATAAAAATTTTTAGTCCTAAATAATCTTTTTTAAAAATCGGAAATAAGGATAACATTTTTCGACTGAAACGATTTTAAATGTTATTTGATTGGGTGAGATCTTCCTTATGGGGTTTCTTCCATCAAATTTCGAAAAGAAAAAAGTTTTCAAAAAAGCGTAAAACGGAGGTTTTTTTTTGGAGGGGGGGAAGGGGAGGTGCGCATTTTAAAATACGGCCTTATCTCTCATCCTGAAGTATCCTAATCGTAGAACTTGTTGGAAAATTCGGCTTATTAATTGACAATATATGTAAAATTGTCGTAAAGTCAAAAATTTTCAATATTTTTTTATCCCTTCTTGAAATTCTTCTGAAAGCGAACTCGACATGTTTTTTTTAAAATTTATTTTCTCCTTGGCTTACTTTTCAAACTTGATAAAGAACAAGTGACCAAATAAGGATTAGAAATTTACTAATATTTTATTTATAATAAAGACTTATAATAGATTAAGCTGAAATTTTAAGGAGGAACTTGATCCCGTTCTCCCCTTCTGCTACCTATGGTTAGAAACATCAACTTTAATCACATTTAAAAAAAATCTATCTTACATTTTAACATTATTTCAAAATTTAAATATATATATATATATATTATATATATATATAGTATAGTAGTATATATATATATATATAGAATATATATATATATTTATGTAGTATTATATTATATATTATATGTTATATATATATTATTATTATAATATATATATATTATATATTATTTATATATATATATATATATATATATTATATAATATATCATATATATATAATATATATATATATTTATATATAATATATATATATATATATATTATATATATATATATATATATTATATATAATATATATATATATATTATATACTTTAAAGTATATATAAATATAATATATATATATATTATATATATATATATATATATAATAATATATATATAAATATGAAATATATATATATATATATATTATATATATATATATATATATAATATATATTATATAGATATTATTATATATATATTATAAATATTTATTAATATAGTGGTTAAATGCTTATTTATATAGTTATATATGTAATATATATATATTATGGTTATAAGTATTATATATGATATATATAATATATATATATATTTATATATATAAGATATATAATATATATATATATAATTATATATACATAAATAAGATTATAATATATATATATTATATAATATTAATGTAGATTATTTAATATATATAATATATATATATAATATTATATATGTATATATTAATTATTATACCAATATAATATATATATAATAAAAAAAAATATATATAATAATACATAAATAAATGATAATAAATAAATATATAAAGATAATAATATAAATAGTATTTTATATATAACAATTATCCTACGAATATCTACTGAAAAGACGATGAACAACGAATACGTAAAAATTATATGACCAGAAACCGCTAATACTACCATGGAGAATAAAAACATATATCACTTTTTCTAATTGAAATCTAATCCTCTCAAGATGTGATACGGAATAAAAACCGTAAAGAACACTAGAGGATTGAGTAGATATCCGCATAATTTTTCTCTACCCGCACCCGCATTGCCTTCGCACCGCAAATGTTATAATTTTTTGTCGGATAGCCAATAGTTATTCATGGTTAGGAATATTTGAAGACTAAATGAATAATCCTCAAACTTTCGCTGTAACGCAAAAATGTTCAGGACACGTTAGAAATAGCTAGTTGGTACCATGCTTGAGAGAATGGGAGTAAATTAATAATGTGGAAATTGACATGTCTTGCCCCGGCTATGACTTCGAACAAAAACACAATAAGTGTAAAAGGCTTGACCACCAAGGTGATGATAATGTGAACGATCCCTGTAGGTAAAATTGGCTACTTACTCTTCTTAAACCGTTTTGAAACGAACCTATGCCGGCTAAACTAAGACTATTAATATCGTCAAAATTCTCTTAGACCAGACGAGATTGCCTCTAAGAATGCAACGATGAAAAGCGTGCTAATGACTGCTGGATTAAATAGTACAGGACGGTTAAACAGAGAGGTGAACAGAAACACTAATGGCTGGAGAAGAAGTATGATTAACTAGATTTTCAAAATTCTGCAAAAACGATCACGCATCGCCAATAGTAACTTGTTCTAAGTGGTCCTAGATAACAAAACCAAATTTCCCAATTGAAAACACACGTGTTAATTCACAAAAGGGTTAAAAAATCAATAATTAGTTATGCCTATATGATGAAATGCTGAACTAAAAGACCAGTAAATTCACCAGCCCAATTAAAAAGGAAAAGAGGTGAAATGCAGAAACAGCAAGCAACATTATTACTTTACTAAGTTAGCGTAAGACCCAATGCAGATATTTCCTAAGTAATAGTAAAGTCGAGACGACGTTCTTTTAATGGCTAAAAATCTTATCCATGCGGTAATAAGGGTACTTGTATCAGTAGGTGTCAGTAAGGACACTCTGTGTCATTGACCAGAAAAGTATTATCAAAAGCGAAAACTCTTGGAATCGGATAAAGATCCATTTTGGTTGATGGATAAGGGTGATCGGAAGAAGGGATAGCGTGATATAATTGTAAAAGAGGTGTTTTCACGACCCTTGCAGAAAAAACTAACGGCGACCAAGGGGAAATATAAACTTAGCATGACGCGGTTCAAATAAGTCGTAGCCGGCGAGCATCTTTTTTAGTGATGCAGATCTTCATTTAGAAGAAAAGAGAAGCAAAACTCTCCCTTTTAAAGGGTCCAAAAGGGAAAGAGGAGAGTAGGCCTTGGTTAAAGTTTTTTTCTAAATGAGATGTTGAGAATTATTATGTGATGTGGAGAAGCCTATATTATATATATATATATATATATATATATAATATAGTAAGTGATTATTAGTTGTATATATATATATGATAGGTACTAGGACTATAGTTATATGATAGGTGAGACCGGACCATAGGTGAGGTATAATAACCCTTACAATGTACCCGGTAAGATACGGATGCCAGGTTAGGGTGAATGAGTGGGTCGTATATATGAAGGGGGGTAAAGCCAAGGTAATATCCCAAACCCAAGGTAAAAATGTAGATAGATAGTATATATAGAGAGGTCCTGCGGAATATAATATATAAAAACCAACTCCAGGAAGGGCTTTCAGTCCCATATTCAGTTGGCCAAACATCTTCTCCTTTGGCCATAAAACTCTTATCTCTAGAGAATTTTAGATGATAAAATACGCTATGTCTCCTCCTTTTCGCCAATGTGTTCCGATGCTCACCCCAAAGTATCCTCAATACTGGTTAATACTCTCAGGTAGGTTTCGCCCTTTCAGTTAGAACTAGCATTCTCTGGATAATCAATTAGCGCCATATCAAAACTAACGATATAGGAACACAACAAAAACCCAATGTGATAGGAATTACTCCGAAGGTGAATCTTGCTATTCTAGGTGGCATTAAGATTCTAAATCAATTTAATGGAATCCTAAGAATGGTAATTACAAGCAATAAGGTAAAAGGACCGTAAGGTTATGCTTATAGCTCTTATAGTACGCCCTATTTAAGCTCAATGTCAGAAGAAAATCTTTCCCTTGTCCGTGACAGCTAAACGATAAATAATATCCTAACACTTAGTTTCTTTATATAATATATAGTATAATATATAGATTAAGAGATATAATAAATATATATAATATATAGTTAATATATGATTATTAATATATGATAATAATATATATAAATAGTATATATATAAGTAATATGTATAAGTAAACAAATATATAGTTAATATATTATAATATATTATAATAATGATATATATAATATATATATTAAATAAAATATATATATTATATATATAAATAAATTAGATATATAATAAAGTTTAATGATAATTTATATTAATAATATATATATTGAAGTTACTTGAATGTCATATAAGACTCTAATAAAATTAATCCTACTAATCCTACAATCCGCGGAGACAGTGAATATTATTACTATCCGAACCAGTTAGTGATTAGTTCAAAATATATCACCCATCTCGCTACCATCTTTATATTAGTAATATGATGAGACTAAAAGTTGTAGTAAAAGGCCGCAAGAATAAATTTAACGATTAAATTACATGACAACCGCAGAGAAAAATAATAATTTCAGTGTTTATCTCGGAAAACAAATGTAGGGTTATACTCAAAAATGTATTCCAATGCAAAAATCCACCTTTTATTCCCTTTTATTATAACAACCAGCCATTTAAAATTCTCAGTTTTAAGAATATGCCTCACATAGTAGAATAATAAGTAAAATATAATAATCCCATAATTAGATTACAGCTAAAATCAGACCCACAATGATTAATAATAATAATGAATAGGAAATAATAATATTAATAAATAATATATAGAAATAAAGATTCTTATAACCCTTCAACTAGAATCAGCTGTATAATAAGGATACCATTCCCAATAAAGTGAATATATTTAGATATAGAATAAAATAATAAATAAAAAAATAATAGGATAATTATTCCTATACTTTTCGGAGCGATACCAGACTCACAGACTCCGACAAATAAAGCTCAAACTTAGCACAATGACAATATTTCAGTGACCTCTCCTCTTACTCTCGACGTTCCGTACTCCACTTAGCCGGGCAGGAATTTTCGACTTCCGACTCCGACTTCCGACTGCCTTAGCGATATAAATATGCAACTAACATACCAACGACTCCGACTCTCATCGGACTCCGACTCCGACCGTCTCACGCAAAGCCCCTGATAGGAAATATATCTAGTGGGTCAGGTATGTATAAATATTGCAATAAGTTAATCCATTATTATATGATGGATTATAGTATATATATTAGTATATATATAATCTCTATGGAAATTGTATAATTATATTTAAACTATTTTCTTTTATACCACTCGATCTATGACTATATAATTAATAACCTTATATAACATCATTATTACTTATACTCAATGTATATACCGTTATATTATATATCCTTAGTATATATTATGGGTATATTAATTAAACCAATTTTATTTATATCACTTTTATAATTTTATATATAATATTTCAAGATATTTATTATTATATTAATAATTATTATATTTCTCATTATATTTTTAGAGCTGGTTTTTGCATCTCACAGGTGGGAGGCGAAAACTCCCAAGTAAATATAAAATGTATACGCCCTATAAAGGTTAAAAGAAAAATTTATAGGGTAAATACATTTAAACTCTTTGATTTATGAAATGGTAGGAAAATGAAAAAGAATTCGTGTAAAACACTAATACCCTTGTAAAATAATAGCACTTATAGCTCTCACCAACCATAAGGCGCCTTTACTGCCATTAGAAAACTCCCCTAACTTAACCTAACCTAACCAAATTATGCTCCGTCAAAGTTAAATTAACCCAACCTAATATTAACGGAGTCAACCATGTTATAAACATTGATTTACTCCTCCAATAAAGTTAGGTCACAGTTAAACTTATATACTAAGTATATATATAAGGACAAGAAGATCACTACACTCGAGTACTTACTTATATCTTCCCCCTGAAGAGAAGAATCGATTCTCCCATAAAGTCCAACTCCTTACCCTGATAAGACTAAAATGGACAGTTATAATATAATGAATAAAGAGGTGTCTATTAGTATATTAATTAATCATTACGTATATATCTTATATAAGAAATAATATATAATTATAGTTAATGATATTCTTAGTTCGATACTATCATGATTCTGGAATGCTGAGAATGTATAAATCCTTATTTGAGAAGTATAAATAGAAGTCTCAATTAATTCACAAACATCTCTTTTCAGTCTCCTACCATGCTTCATGAAATAAAGACTTACTCACATGACACTCGTACTATCAGACCAATCTCTTCATCAAATGAATAAACTCATTCCAGTTCTTTTCCATTCAAACGTATTCCATTCTTTTTCTCTAAAACTTATTCCGGCCAATTTCCGTTTAAATTTTTTCCGGTCCCTTTCCGCTTAACTTTTGCTGGCCTTTTCCGTTTCATTTTCCCATTAATATCTTTATTCAAAATGAGTTTAATATTAATTTTAGTTCATCAAATTTTTTAATGTATGTTTTATTGTATTTTAAATGATTTTCAGTCAAATATTTTTTAAAAATTTCTAAATTTAGGATTCTTGAGCATTTCCACATAGATTTATCATTTTCTTAGATTTGGACCCGTAAAGTTTTTGTAAGTTAGTTTAGAAGTAAAACGCTAAAGAAAGATTCTAAATTTATCATTATTTCAAAACAATTTTTTTTATTAAGTATCAATTAAAATCCAATTTAAACATATGAACACGTGACATATAAAAAGATTTATTTATTCATAAGATGTTTGGCCATCATTTTCAATTAGAACACTTGTAATTCTTCTCAAAATATTTTGTAGAATGTTTGAATAGTTTACATCACATCCGTCATTGCTTCAACGATGATGAAGGTGGTAATCTGCTTCTCTTCATTTCCTCCTAATATTCCCATAATGGTTCAAATATGTTGAGGATTGTAAAGGCCAGGGAAGATGTTTAATAATATTCCTCAAACAAAGATTTAACCATTTTTGCTGTTTACGGGTCCTTTGTCATCCTAGAAAGTGGCAGCGTTTGGCAGCAATGCGCTGGTTATAGTAAAACCATCGTTGAAGATGTTGAGATATTCACTAGCAGTAAACCGGCCATAGATGGTAATAAAAGAACCAGCTGAATTCAGCGATATGGTAACAGGCATTCCGAATCATAGGCTTCTTTTGGAGATCTCCAAATATAAACCCGGTCGTTTGTTTGGAACAATGTAAATGATTCATCGAACTATACCACATCCGTAAAATCAACAATTGTCCAGGTTTAATGATCTTGACGCCACTTCTTTCTCAGCTTAGCACTCACCTTCGTTATAAAGGGTTCGAAATTGCAGCCCTTCCGTAAATATTCAATATGTGGAGTTCCGGTGTTGAGTTATGCTGTGACTTTTGCAGTAGTATTATGTTGTTTGACCACAATCCTTTTAAATGTTCGACGATCCTTCTCTGTTAACTTTGGCTTACGCCCAATATTCATCATCGCTGATGACGTTTTACCATGTTTTTTGTAGGCTGTCACCACCATTGACACTGTCATCCATGACACGTTAAATAGCTCACTTGTTCTCTTTAGAGATGCTCTCGATAACAGGGCACCAACGATTTACCCTCTTTCGAAGTCTGACAAGTCACATATTTCACCATCAACTATTTACAACAGACTTGCAAAAAAAAAACATGTAATACACTGAAACATAATCTAGATAGCTTAGTACATATTCTGCGCAATATATATAAGTCGCACCGTATACAGGCCTACGCTGTGTTAGAAACATGAAAAATGTGTAATATTTAGTATGGTGTTAATATTAATATTTCTAATCCCTTCATGTTTAAACCGCAAAATAATAATGTTAAATTCATTATTAACAAAGATTTGAGTGAGAAGATGAGTGAGGATAGATCCTTTATTTCCTTCTCTTCGATTTCTTCACATGATCCCCATATGCGGTGTTTGAAAGTTTAAGTCAAAGGTTGTTGGGAAAATACATAAAGGAAGGGAGTTCCAGACTTTACCAGTGGAATACATGTAAGATTGAGCTTAGCTGTTAAGTCTGAGATCAAAGAGTTAGACACAGAAGGGATGAAATTGAGTTGCAAGGAATGACGTGCTAGCCCTTCTCAATAGAGGAGATAGTCAATTGGAGAATTCAGGAGGGCAGTTTCCGTTGTAATAAAATGTATGGTAACAATCTGACGGACAAAAAGAGACCGAACAGTTAGTAAGAGCAAGGGAGTTAAGAAGAGCAAAAACCAAGATTTGTTAGATTTAGTTGAAGGGAAAGAATATGGAATGGAATATACGACTCCAGGCCTAAGAGAGAGAATCAACAAGATAATGCGTTCAGAACACCCTGACAATCCCTCCCACTAAAACTGTACTCATTCCATGGGAAATTAAAGAAGTATGACCAGTTAACAGCACCAAAGTGCAAAAAAAAAAATGTTTTCTCACCTTAGGCAGAGTCTTTCCAGCTGAAGACTTGAAGTAATAGAACAGGATAAAGAGATAAGGTGGTTAGAGAATCCCATAGGAGGAAAAAGCTTAACAGAATAAGGGGAAGACTTAGAGGTTCGGAAAAGATCTAGGATGAAATCATCTTAAATTTGAATCAGAGATATGAGTACGGAGCTGAACCATCTGCTCGAGGTCAATCTGAAAAAAAGGGATATGCAAGTTCACCAGCTGTATCTTGAGAATTAGAGGAAATCCATTGGTGGTTGCGAATGTTGAAATCACCATGAATGGTGATTTCAGAGAAAGGTTAACAAAGAAGAATGTGTTCCAATTTTGAGTTTTTAGTATTAGGAGAGGGATCTACAGATTAGATGAATTTAGTTAACATTAAAATTAGTTAAAATTGTTAAAATCGAAACTGAGTACTAATACTAAATAATTACTGCTCCTATCCTTCAACTGAGTTATGATTTCGTCAGAATTGACTATATTCCATGAAATTGGTTCTTACACGCTATGTTAACATGTGGGGGAAATGGTTTTAAATTTATGCTCAAGTCCTTTCTGAAATTTGTATGGGATTTTTTTCCCAATATCAAATACTCTTCTCAAACCTATCTTTCTTAATAGGTGATTCACCAATCACGGTGAGAGATTCGTGTAGATTCTTTATTGATGTGTCAAAATCATCAAAAGTATTACTAGCACTAGAAGGTTCAGGTAAATTACCAATGGGTGGAGATTCTGCAGAAGATTCACTGAATGAACCAAATTTGATAGTTGCAAATAATTTTTTTTGAAGTGTATCTCAAGTTTTGTAGCCAAAAATTAACCCATAATTTGGGAATTTATCTTTTAATTCCTTTGAAACATTTCTAATTTTTTTTTTACGAAAATTGAAAGATAACAAGCTAAAATTTTAACAGATTTTTCAATCTGTTTCAATACAAATGTTTGATGTTTTATTTATTTAAATTTAATTTTCGTATTAATTATATTTCTATGCAAACTGTTTGAACAGTTAATCATATACCTTAAATTCAATTTTAGTATAATTAAGAGCTTGAAATTTAAAAAATAAAATAAATTGGTACAACATATACAAAAATATTAATAATTAATGAGATTCAAATCAATTCTTCATGACCAAACTTTTCTGATACCTTTCGGAAGTGCAGATAAAATTTAATAAAACAAAATAGATTTATATGTCAAATGACCTACAAAATGTCAAATGTCAAACTTTTTAAATGACCTCTGATTTCAAAAATATACAGAATAAAAGTGTCGAATTTATTCAAGAGCTTTCCAATATTATTTCAAACGCTTATCTAGTTTTATTACAAGCAGAAATATTTTTTAAAAATTAGTGATATTAAATTAAAAATTTGATGTATTTCTTCTAAATTTCAGGAAAAAAAAAACATTCAATTTTACTTATTTGAGATTTGTTAATATGGCAAATTAGAAAAGAATCTGTGACCATCAATGTCAATTTTACCAAAATGTTGATTTATTTTGATATATATATATATATATATATATATATATATATATATATATATATATATATATATATATATATATATATATATATATTCCATTTTTATCTCTTTTTATATAACCCACCCATACACTAGACCCGTTATTACCTAATATAAATTCAGTATAAGTGGAAATTCTACTAAGAGGATTACAATGTTATTAGGAAGGATTATTTATGTAAAATGAGCGGAATTAAAAACAGGGACTTTAATATATATATTTTTTTTATGTTAACAACTAACACATTCTTATATATTCATATATATATAGCAGTATATTTATATAGTATATATATATATATATATATATATATATATATATATATA
>JABUQX010127081.1:20000-22500 GCA_015478945.1 Trachelipus rathkii | reverse complement strand
TACATTGAAGCCAAGGCTTAACATAGGAAGTCACAATAAATAAGCAATCAACTTCCAGTGCTTGTTTGATTTTATTGCTGAAAAAATTCAATTGAGAATGCAGCAAATATATTTTAAGTGAATAAATGGCCCTTGGCATCCACTACGTTTGATGCATTGCACTTGGAAAAGAACTGTAACAATCCGTCAATTTCTGTGTCAGTAAAATTTTTTTTTACAATGTCGGTATATGTTTGAATCTTGCATTGGTCAATGTTTTTCCAATTATCCTTAAAATTTTTAAAGTAAGCAATATCTGGGCTAATTGTTACTTGGTATATTTTGCTTTCAATTACACTTTTCAGTACCAACTCATAAACACGATGTTGACACGAAAAAAGAATCAACTCTCTTTCTAGTTTTTGTTCCAACAGTAAACAAGAACCATTGAAGTGACCTGTATTCTGCTGTGTCGCAGCACATTATCTGTACTTTATCTCTTAGTCCCAGTCATAAAGAGCTCACGAAACTGCTTCAGCTTGCTCTGTACCAGAAGAGCTATTTGGTTTGGTACCGCTAAAAGTTGCTCTCTATTTCCAAATGTAATTAAGATGGATAGTCGTTTTTCTTTGAATCTTCCTACGTTTAACGCAGGTAACGATTTGCCATCCCAATGAACTGTCACGACTTCCGGTGCATTGCTTGGAAAATCTGCCTTTACAGCTTCTGCTCGTTTTTTCCTTGTCTGCGTTCGAATTCGTTGAATAGAAGACTTGTTGACTGGGAAATTATCAAGACTAAGTTCTAGTGTCTCCACTGTAGCTTGAAGAATATAAACGGAGGCTGCTGCTAACTTTGGGGTAATGATGTCCTTTCTTCCAATTTCTTGTAGTGGTAGTTTCGTGACTGTGTTACTTTAAGCATAAAGCCAGGTAGGTCTGCCTGATTTTCATCAGATGTAGAAGCAGGTATCGTCATGTTCCTGATTAAATAATTGGAGGGACGATGATAAAGTTGATGGGCCAGACGACAACATATGTTTAAAAGTCGCTCTTCTCTGCTACACTTCCATTCTATCACCCTTTTTCTGCTAGTATTTTGTCGATTACTGCCAGGCAACCTTGTCGCCGTGGTTCCCTCTTTCGATGCAAGAAGATTTTATCTTCCCTTATTTATCATTATTTTAAAACAATCGGTGTGGGCAATGTCAAATATAATGTTCAATTCGTTTTAAATCCTCTTCCGTTGTTTAAAAGATTCAATTTGTTTGCATTTTTTGTAACTGCTTCCACACTTTGTAGAGGTTCAATGTTAACTCGGTCACAGTTATAATGATTTTGTTGGTTCTAGCTTCTCTCCCAATAATAATACGCTTACGAATAACTAGGTTTTGCCCTTTAAGAATTAATTTTACCTCGCGGATGTTGAACAAGAAAATGGCAAGAACTAGCCGTTTTGATGGTAATTTAGCACCTTTTATTTGGTGTTTTTTGTCTCCCACTAAAAATACTTTTTAATGTTAATGCCATCTGCAGAAATGAAAATGAAAAGTTAGTATAGCTAAATATTTTTAAAATATCAGCAAAACGCGATATATATATATATATATATATATATATATATATATATATATATATATATATATATATATATATATATATATATATATATATATATATATATATATATATATATTATATATATATATTATTATAGAAAGAGCAACAGTATATGTTACATATATGAAGTTATTGCCATTATATATATATATATATATATATATATATATCTTATTATATATATATATAGATATATAAGAGGAGATATATATATATATATATATATATATATATATATATATATACGGTATATATATTTTTGTTATATACATATAATAGTTATTTTATTCTATATATATATATATAATGGACCTTTATTTTATTATATATATATTATATATACATATATATATATATATGTATATATATATATATATATATATATATATATATAATATATATATTATTATATATATATATATGGTTATTGTTATTATATATATATATATTTGTTATAAAGTAACGAAATAACTCTGAAGTATTTACACCATGCTAAGTATTTTTATTACTATGAACATGATTGCAGGTAACTGCAATGCAATGCAGTTCTCTGCAATCAAATACGATGAGTAATGTTCTGCTTGGACAGTAGAAGTATTCTCGTGTTCTTCTTTTGTCTCATCGTGGCGTAGTGGTCAAACACTTGCACGCTCATCTGCTAGGGTCCAGGATCGAATCCCAGCATGGTGAAAATACATCAGGGGGTATTTACAAATATAGATGATTGCAATTTCTGTGTGTAGTAGTCTTTATATATATATATATATATATATATATATATATATATATATATATATATATATATATATATATATATATATATATATATATATATATAATGATATTATGTTGTTACCTGTGTTAACGTATAGTGGTAAGACTATGATCTGGAATAAGAGATA
>JABUQX010127081.1:5000-10000 GCA_015478945.1 Trachelipus rathkii | reverse complement strand
ACATCTTCATCTTTGTCTTCTGAGTGGTTATGAAAGTTGAGAAATGTTTGAAAGTAAGCTACATAATTTTTAGATGTGTTCCAATAAAGTTTTAGCTTATTCTCTGGAGTAATACTTTAGAAAATAATGTTTGAGTAGTTTTTAATAATAATTCTTTAAAGCATCTAATAAAATACAGTTTTGAATATTTCTTTAACTTCTTTGGTACTATTGACTACACTTGCAATGGACAAAAACTATAAAAAATATTATAAACAATGTTATAAATAAAATATGTGAAACTCGTCCAATTGCATCTCTACCTGATAATTTTATTATGATCGATAATATTAAAAATATCAAATATTTCAATTATATGTAATTTATTTTCCAATAGTTATTGTTAAAATGACTCAAAGTACTGTCTTTCAATATGTTGCTAAAATATTTGCAGAATACATATATAATTTTCTTTTTTTCTTCTTTTTTTTTTTTTTTGTTTTTTCTTTTTGCATTCACAACTAACTTCCCTCTACTGTTAGAGCCTCATTCCAAAGAGGTAATATACCTTTAAATTAAGATTTTAAGAAATTAAATTGTCACTATAAAACAAGAATAGACGTACTAAAACGCTAAAATCGATAAAGTTTTAGGTGCCCATTAATTAATCCATTTTGTTTTTTTGTTTATGTAAATCAGGGTGAAAATTAATAAATTATTGTACTCTACATTTTGCAATTATCATCAATTTTTTGAATATAAATAAACCATTCTAATATTACATAAATGAAATACTTTTTGTTTTTATTGGATTAGTAATGATTCTTCTGACTTATTTCCGAGAACATGTATTAATTTAAAATTTCTTTGGATTGAAGAAATTCCGTCTTTATGTTTCAAAATTTATAATGGCTTTAAATTTATTATTTTTTATTATTTTTATTATATATATATATATAATGTATATATATATATATATATATATATATATATATATATATATATATATATATATATATATATATATATATATATATATATATATATATATATATATATATATATATATATATATATATAAATATAGTATCTTCTCTATAGATATATGTATATATATATATATATAGATATATATATATATATATATATATATGTGGTCTTTATTCTGCTCTTTAATTTCTTTTTTATTTTTATATTATGGTCAGTGGTAACCTCAGTTACCTCTATGTAAATGTGAGTACTCCA
The DNA here is from genome assembly GCA_015478945.1 of Trachelipus rathkii. NCBI lineage: Eukaryota > Metazoa > Arthropoda > Malacostraca > Isopoda > Trachelipodidae > Trachelipus > Trachelipus rathkii. The sequence goes on along the minus strand of JABUQX010127081.1, from coordinate 8,776 downwards.
ATTATTCATTTGTCAGTAATTATAACTACTCATTCCAATTATTCAAGTAAAAGAGATTTTAGACCACACTGTGCAAGCCACTACTACATGTCACACAATTAGGTTGAAGTAGTTTAAGGTTAGTTAAGGTTAGGTTAGATTTCATCTTGAATGAATTTTTCTGTTTCGACGAACTGAAATATATATATATATATATATATATACTATATATATATATATATATATATATATATATATATATATATATATATTATATATATATATATATATATATATATATATATATATATATACTATATATATATATATATATCCTCGGGGTAAGAGACCTACCAATACTCTGACCAGAGAATGGGGGAACCTCCTAAGAAAGATCCGATTAAAAGGGTCGATATGTTCTTAGAAACATGGAGTTTGAAAGTGTAAGCTAGTCAAAGGGAATTGGGAAATAAATAATTAGTTTCTACACATTAAAGTGGAGTATATGGAAAGATAGACAAAAGCGGTGTAGAAAGACGTGCAACGAACACACATACACAATAGGTAAGGTTAGGGTTGGATTAGTATAAATTTAGGTTAGATTTTATCTTAAATGAATTTTGCGTTTCGACGAATTGTTCATATATATATATATCTATGTGGGCAACGCCAAAGACCTACCAATTTATATATATATATATATATATATATATATATATATATATAATATATATATATATATATATATATATATATATATATATATATATATATATATATATATATATATATATATATATATATAATATATATATATATATATATATATATATATATATATATATATATATATATATATATATATATATATATATATATATATATATATATATATATCCTTCCAGTGGTGTGGGCAACGCCAGACCTACCAATTTCTGACTATATGAGGGAAGTCTTTAGATCCGATTTAAAAAGCCGAGCATATTCCGAAACATGAGCCTTAAAGTGTAAGCCAAAAAGAATTGGGAAATAACAACGTAGTTTCTTCCAGACATTAAAAAGTGAGTATATGAAAGATAGACAAAAGTGAGTCATGTGAAAGGCGCGCAGCACCAACCTTTTCAATGGTTGGAAGATATGTAAGATAAATATAAAGAGATGCATGGGTTAACTATGTGTTGAAAGAGTGATATATATATATATATAGAGATATATATGTATATATATATTAGATATATATATAGAGAATATATATATATATAGAGAGAGAGAGAGAGATTAGCGAGAGCAGGAGAGCTAGTGAGAGTGAGAGTGAGAGTGAGATAATAGGACAAAACCTAGACTCTATCATTTTCAGAAGAGCTGATGGGAGAAGCCTCCAAACATGTGAGGCTATCGATACTGGGTGGACGATACCTTAAAGAGTTAGTAACTAGAGGTAAGTTGATACTATGGAGGAATGACTTATTCATAGCTGACAAACTAAAACATTCAGACCTTGCCTTACCTCTAATTGCTAACCATATTTTGCTAACCTTTTTCCCCTCTGGGTTCCTCCCTGATCCCATTCTTATACTTGGTATCCTGTCTATTCTCTTCAAGCCTTCGGCAGGAAATCACCCCCCCTCTCCCATACGGCGATAAAACATTTTTGGCACTTCAGTGCTGCAAACTGATCCAATTTGTGATCGTACTTCTTTGATTTCCCAAGGAATGACTGCTGACCCCTTGCGAGGTGACCCTCGGGATGTGATGAGCTCAATACCGAGGTGATCCTCTCTGGCGTGGAGGTTTACGATCCACATTTTCCCTTCAATTTAACCTAAAAATATTGTTAGCCCAGCTTGTTCTAGAGCTGCTCGCTGCTGGGATGCAACCTTCAGGAATTAAAATCGTTTTCAAACCCTAGAAACTCAGGAAACTTATATTTCATCAGGGAATGGCGTGAAGTCTATTCACGTGATATAAACTCTTTCTCCTGTAGAAAATGGGATAATCTTTCAGGTTCCTCTTAATCTCGTCCTTTCTATCATTTGGCAAAAAATGTAAACTCTAAATTTGTCTCATTTTCTTTTCCTCCTCTAGTATTTTCCGATGGCACAACTGCCATGTTATCTTCCGATGGTACAAATGACATTTTAAATTCCGATGGCACAACTGCCATGTTATCTTACGATGGCACAACTTCTATGTTATCTTTTGATGGCACAGTTGCCATGTAATCTGCGCAAGCTAAATTTTCTCTCAAACTTTTTCTTTTAACTTCACTCTTGACGATTCCGGTACTATATACTTTTCTCCACACCCCTCCAACTTATTTATGCCTAAGCAGAGAGAATTTGTTCAAAGTTTTTTTCTGCTCTCTGTCTCTATCTGTCTGTCTCTGTCTCTATCTGTCTGTCTCTGTCTGTCTCTGTCTCTGTCTGTCTCTGTCTCTCTCTGTCTGTCTGTCTCTCTGTCTCTCTCTCTCTCTCTCTCTCTCTCTCTCAGATCATTCTATCGATCGATGGTGTATAGTCCTGATGCCTTATTCTCCTTCTGTAGTTTTAAAACTATTCTTTTGAGCTTCTCCCTGCTTTGTTAAATTGTTTTGTTCTGTCTTTTCCACTCCTTGATCTTTCTTCATGATGTAGGTGAGTCATTCAACCTGTGTTGAGGGAGCACCCTCCTCCAGAACCCTCCAATATCGTTGCTCACTGCTTTACCTTCCTTCATTACAAAAGCCAACGATTTCAATGTTACACTATTTTAAGAATTTTACTTTTCTAATCTAATTCTTATCGCTAGTAGAGAGAGAGAGAGAGAGAGAGAGAGAGAGAGAGAGAGAGAGAGAGAGAGAGAGAGAGAGAGAGAGAGAGAGAGAGAGAGAGAGAGGGCCTACGTAAGAAACCCCCTTCTGATGATCCTCTTTCTCCTCTCCTCTGATTCTTTGGTCCTCATGATTGCATTTTGGTGAGTTCTTGTTGTGGGGGCTTAGATATATAAGGTATTCATAGAGTCTGGCGACAAAGCGTTGATTACTAAATTTCCCTCTTCCAGTATCTATTTTGTATATTGTTCTTTTTTTATTACCTTCTCTCTGATATTCTTTCCGGTTGTTCTATAGCACAGATGCATATGTCCACCGTTCATCCATTAAATCCAAAATGAGTGGTTATCCTCAAAGTTCTGTCCTATCCCAACTCTTTTCCTACTTCTATCAATTCATCTCATATCCGCTTATATGAACTGAATGAGTCAAAGGAGATTTTACTCTCCATCAGCGGGATTCGAAACTGGTCTCCGCGTCGCTGAGTTAACAGTAACCGGTCGCTCTAACCACTAGACCATCCACGTTCCCAAAAAAGAACGCTTCAAAAATAGTTTTTAAAGCTTCCGGTTTTCTCATTACTTTCCTTCATACTTGTCCAATTTTGGTGTCAACTCGATCAACAGCTAATATATCACATGCCAGGATTGCCTTGAAGCAGCTAACTTCAGATCTATCTCGTATCTCTAATTGGGGCAAAAAAACTATGGTAGTTTTCAATGCCTCAAAAACACAGTTCCTATATTTATCTTCTCGACATAATCTTCCACACAACCACTGTATAATATCTTCTTCGACAACACACAACTCAACCTTCTTCTAATCTTAATATTGTTGGAGTTTCCTATTCTCGTAACCTTACTTGTAAGGATCACATAATAGAAATAGAGAGAGAGAGAGAGAGAGAGAGAGAGAGAGAGAGAGAGAGAGAGAGAGAGAGAGAGAGAGAGAGAGAGAGAGAGTTCAGTAGAGCAGTGTCCTTTGAATA
>JABUQX010127080.1:0-15953 GCA_015478945.1 Trachelipus rathkii | reverse complement strand
CGTTTTCAGTAAAGATTCGAGGTACGCTTTACACAAGTAACGACATTGTCAAGACCTGCATTAGCCTTCTAGGGAAAGAATAAATTGGTCGTAATGATCCCCAAACCACTACCACAGTCTATTAGTAACACATCCTACTACACGCAGTTTCACATTGGGAATTCTTTCACCCACCGCACACAGAATATGAGTTGTCATGTTATAGTAAATAGTGTTTTTATGGTCTGTTTTTGTGATAGCTGAGAGCTACTACCAGTGTAGAGAAGAAATGTGAGTATGACCGTGAAAGAATAGGGGATGGGGTAGGAACATTGAGGGTTCACTGTAATGTCATGATATAACACTTCACCCCCAAAACTGCCCAATGGGAGTAATCTCATTCGCTTTGAGAGCGCTAGCCTTCCCTTTCCTCCATATATATATATAACGTATATGATATATATATTAATATATTATAGTTATATATTAAGTATAACTATATATATATATCATATATATATATATAATATCGTATAGCATTATAAATATTATTGTCATGTTGTCACTCTTCAGTGAAGCCACGGTCATAAATAGTATATAATATTAATACGTATATATTCATAATTATATATATATATGATATAGATATAAGTATATATATATATAATAATTGATGATATACTAGTATATATAGTAACGTAATATATTAATAAGATATAATCTTTCTACTATCTTCGCTTATAATAATATATATATATATATATATATATATATATATATATATATATATATATAATACATATATTATATGGTTATACTATTAAATAACTACGCATTATTAAAAATATAATAAATAAAGGGAAAAATAAGTTTGAAAATCAACTCACTATGATAAAGAATTTATGGCTTTTTCATATTTTCCATATAATTTATTTTATTAATTTATTTTATTCAAATTTTTAGATTATTAAAGAAAAACGGTAAAAAAAAAAATATTTTTATTTATATATTTCTTTTTTTATCCTTAAAACTTCAAGTTTGAAATTGCTAATTAGATAGATAGTCTGAAGCTCTCTTTGAAAGGAAAAAATTGTTTTTAAAATATCAAAAATATATTTAATTTTCATGGAAGTTAAATCAATTTTCTTTCAGTATTTTAAGTTTTAATAAATGAGTAAATATATGCAAATATTTATTAAATAATAAAAAAATGCAAAAAAAAAAATATTTGCATTTAAAAATAGAAATAAAATTAAATCTCGAAATGATTTTTGAATGGAAATATATTTAAATTTTATTTTATTTTTTTTTAAAAATTTTTTAGTTCCTTAAAATAATAAATTTTTATTTTTATTATTTTTTTATTATTTTTTTTATTCCTTTTATTTTTTTTTTTGACAAGTTTGTGTTGTGTATGCGCTTTTTTGCCTATCGAAGATTTTTTTTATTTTTTAAATTGAGACATCATCAAACGTCAAGAAGGAAATTAAACCTGCTTCTTATCCTCTGCATCATGGCAGAGTTTATCCCACCAGATTAAAAAGCTTCTTCTTTATGGTTATGTCGGAAATTAAATATCGCACCCTAGCAATTCAGTAATAGTTATCCCTAACGGGGTGTAAAAGAGCACTAAGAGTGAATATTTGAACTTAATGACAACTAAAAATATTTTTTATGCTTTTTGCTTTGTTAAAGTCATACCATAAAAATATATTTTTATATTACTTTCATCTACCAGTACATATTACTTCTAAATCTATATGTCTTAAACTATTAAAAGTTTATTTCTGAATTAAAATGTTACTTACTTATATATAATATAGTATTACTAGATATTTATATATATAATAATTAGTTGGATATATATATACTATAATATTACTATATATGATTATATATATATATATATATTATTATATATATATATTATATATATATATAGAAACGATTTTTTTCTACATTTTTTGCATGTAAATCCTGGAGATGAGGTAATATATATCCCGAACTGTATAATCAAATTATTTAGGCTTATGCATACCTAATATGTATATACTATATAAGTATATAATGATAATATATATATATTATATATTAGTATTATATATTATATCTATATATATATATATTAGACTAATTTTTATATATATACTATATATAAGTAAATACATTTAATCAGAAATAATACTTTTAATATTTACAGCATATAGATTTAGAAGTATATATACTGGTAGATAAGTAATGAGATATATTTTTTATGGTATGCACTTTAACAAGCAAAAGCATAAAAATATTTTAGTTGTACATATAAGTAATATTCTCACTCTAGGGTGCCCTTTACACCCCGTAGGACTAATCATTACGTTTATGAGCTAGTTGCGATATTATATCCACATAACCATAAAGAAGAGCTTTTTATATCGGGGTGATAATTCTTCCATGATGCGAGGATAAGAAGCAGGTAATCTTCCTTCTGACGTTTATGATGCTCAATTTAAAAAAAAAAAATCTCGATAGGCAAAAAAGCGCATAATCACACAACACAAACTTGTCAAAAAAGAAAAATAATTGTGGCCACAATATTTTTGGAAGAAAACTATACGTTATGTGGGCCAGCAAGTCTTGCATTTAAGGGCACAAGTGACTCTGGAGTACTTGAATTATCAACTCCAGCTGAAAATGATCGAAATTTTAAGTTTCGACCAAATGGAGGGACCAGGTTTTTCAAGGACCAGCTTCACGTAATAATCGTCCCAAAATTATGTATACGAGTCCCGATTGATATAGTAGATGAAATCGATTAACAGTATTAGCAGCCTGGTATACAAAGGAAAATCGTAGGAGGAAAAGTAATAAAACAGACATCTTTTTTCAGCATTAGCTGATGAGAACGAAGGAACTCTCTTCACCAAACCAAAACAGTTTCACCTTGTTAAGGTTTAGTGCGAAATGCGGTGGATGATGGCAGAGTGATAACTCCCTTTTTTACTTGATATGAGCTATTTTTAACTATTCATTCTTGATCCGCCGGTTTATATACTCAAGGGAAGCATTGTTCTAATGTAATTTGGAGAGAATCTCCGGGGGGGGTGGGCGGCTATTACTTTGGTTTTTAGAATCGAAAAACGTAAGAGGCCAAGATCAATGATGGAGGGCCTCGGCTATACCAGTGCATGTGTCAGAGATTCGAGGATGCAATCTGTTATTCGGAATAGAGTATCTAATGTAACTACTAGTACTAACTACAAATTAGATAGCCACAATAAAGAGACTACCACCATTGTGGTATAAATCCTGTCTCTCAGTCTCTCTAAAATTCCACGCCAATTATCCGATCTACGAAGACCAATGTCTTAGGTATTTCATTACTTTAAAATATTCAAACTTTCTTTCGATATCCGAGTTCCGAAGTAGGCACAACCAAACCTTTTGGAAAGATTTAAATATCAAAAAGATTGAATTGCTAAATAGTCAACATACCCAAGTATTTAACCTCGAGGATGATCCCCGAAAAATGACAATAAGTACGTGCGTAGTATGGACCTAGGTTCAGCGTTATATTAATGGAAGACTAGTGAGCAGTCAACCCTTTACCAGAGCATTCATATCGGTTTTCCTTTTTAAGTAGTACACTGCAGCCAATTACTTGGGTCATTCGAATAAACTGTACCGAATGTCGATGTATTGAAGCAAAACAAAAGAAGACCCTACTTTACATTTATATCATCATTAAACTATACCTATGCATTCTTAAAGTAAAATAAAGATCAGAATATTTTAAAGTTTAAATTTCTTGGAAAAAAACCTTGAGAACAATGCTTTATGCATGCTGAAACGTATTACAGTAGTGCCATATTGTACAAATTGTGTGTGTCTGTTGCAAGAAACTGTATGATTTGAACAGACATCTAATTCAACAATGATCTGGCGGAAAGATGATTATGACGCATAAATGCAAAGAACACAAAGAGTTAAACATATCAAACATCAAAGCTAAAGAGATGTGACTGAGACAGGCTTAGGATAGAGTATATAAAACAATGACTCAAGAAATGAAAATCTACGAAGTTCCCAGAAACAACCCATAAGACATTCGATGATTAGATATAGATGTGCCTAACATTGCAAAATCCCACCTGATCATATGAAATCTTAGCTACGCTAAATTCTCTCTCAGTATTTCACGAACTATATATTTTCCGTTATTCTGCGATTATAATTTTTCAGTTGAGGATCCCAAGATCGATATGTCTCTCATGAAAAACCGACACTATTCATTTCACTTCAGTATATCTTTTACCAGGAAGTGCAAAGTACCTTGTATAAGTGTTCAAAATATATTATGCGAAATAATAGACATTCCTCATATTTATATAGTAAATAAAGATTAGCGAGACTCCTTTCTCATAGTAACCGCACGAGATACACTAAAAAGAGGATAAGGATTGAGATATGAGTCTCTGGACAGCGGTAAAAATGGACTGCTAGAAAATGAAAAAACAAACATATACTGCATCGGTGCTTTGGCCTAAGTGTTGATAAAAAACGTGGAAAGGACCTCTTCATTTCGACATTTAAGCGTCTGATAAACGTTGAATTTACGGATAAGTTGAGAGAAGATCGAATTCAGGTCACTCGCTTTACTATTCAAAATCATCGAGATCTTCAGGCACAAAAGAAGTCAGCATGAAATATTTTGAAATCACCTCAGTCAAAAAGACAAGGAAAACTGAAATTGACCTATATAAAACGATAGGTAGTTCTTTAGAGTAATATAAAATTAATAAAATATAAATATATAAATATATATATATATATATAAATATAATAATATAATATAATATAAAATAATATAATATATAATATAATAAGTATATAATATAATAATATAGATATAATATATAATAATTATATAATAATATATAATTATATATATAATAAATATAAATAAAAATATATAATAAATATAAATAATATAATAATATATATAATATATATAAAAAAAAAATATAAATGAATAAACTAAGTACTTTTAAATACTGGCATCAACATTGATAAAATGTGCCACAAGACCTGAACCCCCTAAACTTAGATATCGTCGAAGATATAAGAAAAATAAATAATATTTAATCAAAAATATATACTATATAATTAAATTAAAATATATAATAAATATAACAAAAATATGGGTCAAAAAAATTATTATATGTTTGATAGTTGGCGGTTTGTATAACCATTTTAGTTAATTGGAAAAACATGTACAAGCATGCGAAATGCCTTTCCCCATGTGTTTGTTCTAAGCTATTCTCATAGTTGTCTTTTTATTTCTTTATATCATTTTTATATATATATTAATTTAAGTTTTTAAGTTGTCTCCCTCAAACTTTATTTTAAATTGTCTATTGTTTCTAATGTATTACACTATTCTTCAGATTTATTAATATAACATTTTCTTTGGACAAATTTATCGTTATATTAACCGTTTAACTTTTTGCAAGTGGTGAGGAATATTTGATTCGCACAATCCGTTATAGACCTCCGAACTTTGAGCTGAGAGTCATTATCGAGTATTGATTTTTTTCTATTCTTATTTAATCAAGGTTTCGAAAATTTGCTTATAGATTTCTTCAGCTTTTAGGTTATGAGTTTCTTATTGTTAATTTTAAGTATAAAAAATAATTCGAAAAATTTACCCCTCATATTTAATGTGTTTTAAACTCACACCGAATATACAGCTCATCCAAACAAGCTTATTACCCACTCTGTAAAGAGTAGTGGCCAACACTCCTTTAATTTAGTTGCGTTATTGTAATTCTCCACTAATAATTATATGTCTATTAATCTCCTCTAGGTCCCACGACTCTCGTTGTTGTGCCATCGTTGTTTGTCACGTGATCGTACGTAAGAGAGATATATAGGATAACTTTCTTAACTCTAAATGTATCAGAGTAGTCTTAGTGAGCGGTTGTTTAGTTCACCCTCACTTTACTATTGATCCTTGAGCTGGATTATGACAATGGACCTGGTCTGAAAGTCTAGGAGTGTGCGGATCAACGACCGCGCCGACGAGCGGAGAACCCCGTGTTGATTTTAGTAATTGATTGCTAACGGTCGTCGCCCTCCGTGGCAATCACGATCATATCCTTTGAATTTTGAAACCACCTACCACGTTCAACCCACTATAGTTTTATATGTGCGTTGAACACAGGCAGGCATGGATATGCTTATTAATCAACACAAATTAATATGATACTCCTAACTAAGTTAATCACTGTATCTATAGAGATTTCCAGTCTAAATGGAGTGGTGACTGGTGCGATCATAATCATGACAACAACAGTACACTGCTCCTCAATACGATCGATTACTCTCCTGAGCATACGTTGTAATTCGTACTAATTTTCTGATATTATGTTATGGGTATCAGAATCTTTTCTCCCTCAAACCTATAATCAATTACTAATATGGTTGTTTCTTGCGGTAACAAACACCCCTCCCAACTAATGGAACATGTTTATTTCATACTGTATGCTCCTTATCACAAAAATATTACTATTGATAATCATTGGTGACATGATACTTTATTACCATCCCAAAATTCTGTAGAGATCATCACATAGTTAGGGAAATATTCAACCGCCTCCTGAAACAAGACAGACTGAGTTGTTGAAGACTATCTCCTCACCCATATATTCGCCCCAACGGCCGGAAAGCACGTGGGGGAGGGTAAAGGCCCCAAACTTAGTACTATTTGTTATACGATTCTTGGGAGCAAACAAGTCTAATTAAGAATTAGCCTTAAACGCAACAGTTGTCTAACCCAGTATGCGTATATACCTAACAATTCTTGAATCACGCTAGCCTGCTATGCCTTTAAACCACTACATCCTTCTCGTTATAAATACACCATTTCTTCCTCTACCTATGGAGACGCCTCTCCTGACCACAATCTCTGTAGCTCTTACATTTACACCAACTGAAAATACTTTCTTCTCCTAAGCATCGAGTTCCACCGATCGCGCTCCATAAAACATGTAACCCCATATTTTCTGCGATCTTTAATCGAGGAGACCCTCACTTAGGAAGGAGATGGCAGTTGATTTTTTACCCCTAAACTTGACCTTTCCACCTGAAAAAAATGCAATCCTTTGCTATTTTGCAACATCGGGAAGATTGCTCAAGCAGGACTACGGCACTACAAAAGTTTGTGGGGCCGTAGATCACCGACGTAAGCAAAAAACCATGAGCAAAATGTTTCATTCCCATCAGTTCAACAATACTATTTTCTCCGCAAATCCATGTCAATCGAAATTGAGCTTCTTCTCACGCCCATTACAAGGATTTGATGACGCACTGACTCCTTGGTCATAAACATTCTCAATTAAGCATGGAAGAAACTCTCATCTCTCGCTAATACTCTTTGCAACCTTTCCAATTCTGGTCGGATAACCTACTATGAGGGATATGATTCGAAGGGCAAAAGAGCAAAACTTACTCTAACATCGAAATATTGTGCTTGGTTCTTTCTTAACTAGAAGATATCAAATAACACAATATTTAACTGTTACACAAGCTTTGACTCACACACATACGCGTCATATACACGTGGTTGGAAAAATTCTTGCTATCTTTCCTCCGACAACTAAAATTCGCACGATTCTCTACGGCAATCATGATATGCTAACTTCTCCTACGCTTGATAATCCATAAGACGGGCTCGATAATATCTTGTTTCACGACCCCTCCTCATAATATTATTCAGAAACTTCTATCTCAGCCCATGGACACAATATCATAGGGCTCTTCTCTCTCTCGCATAAAATGTTCGTGTTCTTTTACTACATATACGGCACTTCTTAACTTTCTCATAGTTTCGTTATACTCTGGATTTCGATACACAATTCAATGAATTCTTGAGGATGGTGTGACACCATAGTGGATTCACTTGCGAACTCCACTACTGAGATAAACGCTAAGAGCAAGGCTCGTTGAGACCCAGCTGAAAATAGGATGCACATATACACCCACTTGTCGTGTTTTATGAGTATCTTAGCGAATGTGTTGTTTCGCCATCGCTGACCTAGGAGCCCAGAAACAGCTGCTCCTACAATAATCAAATACACTTGTTCTGGCCACCTCTTCAAATTTTACATAAAAATATGACTTAATTAGAATATTCCTACCTTATTCCACCGAGCAGCGCCCGCCCAAACGACAGACCAAGCCCAATGAGGGTTGACCCACCAAGGGCTGCAACAGGTCTTATAATATGTTTTGACAGACAATCTCGATTCGCCCTCTCCAGCAGAAACAAAGGTAGAGTGACCTCACCTGAACGTCATGGAATCACTCCAACTTAGATAATATGTGCGCGTCCAAAAAATTTGAAATAAATATACATACATTCATTTGAGGAAATTTGATGTCTAATCAGTTAAAGTGCGTTTGAAAACTCTCTTAAATTTATATAATTTCCTGGAAGTATCTGTAACTCTCATTTCCCTTCTTTCTCTCGTGCTTTCTCTTTTGCTTAATATCTTGATTTCATCTTCCTCTACGCACGCACACACGAGGCTCCAAAACCTTGCGTTTTTAAGATTAAAAGTTTGAAACAATGTTTAAGGACCGTGTTGCATATACCTAGAATATTCTATATTTTATGGTATTTTTATCACCTGTTATAGTGACTCCTCTATTGGTGGCGTCCTGCGTGTATGACCCGAGGTGAGGTAGTTTAACCTCTTATAACGCTCCGAAAAGCGCTCAATCTTGTGTAAACTCGTGGAGGTGTCTTGTAGTGAGCGCAAACAACTCGTGTGTAATCTCTATTGGACTATCCCAAAGCTCCCTATGCGCGTATGTGAAGTTCCTCCTTCTCTTTGGGCTTAATCTTAGTCAATGTCCTATATTTAGTATAGTGTACTAGCGTCACGAATCTCAGCACTCTCTAATTATCTCCTCCCATCTCACCGAACTTTTCGTATTATAGCGCGACAAAGCTCTGCCTCTCTCCTAACCTTTTCATGAGTTTATTGTAACGGTTATTAAAATATGATGATATCCTTCAAGATCTTCTCTTTGTCACTCTATCCGAGAACTTTATTCTACTTTTCAGATGCTCAAACCGAGATCCTTATGTCAAAACTGGGTACTTACACCAAACTTGTATTTGACTTAACATGACTATAGTGAGAGCTTGACTGCATCGAACCCTCCGATTCGTTCACAATCCACCATTCAACTAATATACTTATGCTGCGCTTCTCTAATGACATCATCTTAGATTGAATCGCATCTATACGACATGACAAATTGGACATTTATTTCGCAATTCAACATCTGTGTACTCTCTCTTTTTGGAATCGATCTGTTGTATTGAGCTGGAGGTGTTGGGTCAACCGCAACCTCGTAAATCAACTTCCTGTTCTATAAACAAAGATATTTTATCATATCTCCACAAATTTCTCCTACCTTCTTCCAAATATAGTATGTCCAACCCAGGTACTTGTCCTTATTACCCTCTATGTAACAGAGGGATCCCTAAAATCACTCATTCCGTGTGAGTATCTTACGTTATTCACAGTAAACGAACTTTCCTGTAAAGATTCAGTGAATCCATTATGAAACAATACATAAAGTACAATCCAACTCTTTTTGGTAAAAACCCCTCATATTTTCTGAATTTGACGTTCTTTGCTATGAGGAGGCGATCGAGCCTCTACTAAAGTTAAGAGCCTCGGGAGAAGGGAAGAAATGTAACTGTATAGGAGTAGACCACTGAAGGGAAGATATTCTATATCACTCCACTCTTTGTATATTGCGTCTGACCATATTAATCTTCTCTCTGAGTGTGAGGATCTCCAATAATAGAAGTCGAGACACTTAAATTCGACCTCTTCTTTGGAATTGTAAAGTACTAGTTCTAACATTAGGTGGAGTGATCCCTCTGGCTCACTATCCCTTTTTTACATTTTGGAGATAGGGTGATTGAACGTAGTCTTTATAGCATTTAATGACAACGAGTAGAACTTAAGTAAAAAGCAGTCCCCTACCCAAAAGTGATCTCTTGACCCTCTAAATCTCGCACGTCGACTACTGGGGAAGCGCCTAAATCTTCTTATTTACATACTATAACTGAGATACTCAACTACTGCGAATTTATATGCAATGCTAGTAATGAAAGTTATTAGTGCAAGCTCGCATATCACCATCCGTGCGCATATTTGCGGTCGCCCTATAGCATCACCCAGCTAATAGTGATACACTATGCAATAACTTTTTACCTGAGTTGTCTTGGCAACATCTCAGGCTTTTAATGTAATTTTAGCTGTGAGTATACGTAGTGTTTTTTGAGAAACACCCACGACAGAACTTGTTCCACCCGTATGGTTGAGGTGCCCCTCTTTCTATCTCTCCCACCTGTACATAGCATGTTTCCTGTAGACAATTCCCTAGCCACACTTATTCTTCAGTTTTTTTTCGCATAACCCTACCTTTACCGTACGACTCAGATATGTAAATCTTATACCTTCTCCTTTTAAAAAAGAATCCCCACTGTTAGCCACCCAGCTTAACCTGGTTGGGAGAAATTCGAACCCTTCTTTAAAGGCTCTGTTGGTTATCTGTTGGAGTACATTCGTTGTAGTTTTTTTTTTTGTTACTTCAGGTAGGGTATTGTACCTAATCCGCGCTTTCCCATCCCGTAGAAACAAACATGAGCTTGTCGGCCACAGAAGATATGACATGTCTGATGATCTTACGAATTGTAGCATAAGGACCCAAATGAGTCGAAAAATATTTGGATTTAAAATATGATAATTGAGCGTTTTTACATGAGAAGTGGGTAAGCGTAGTCTGTTAATAAATAAAAACAATATAAAAAGAACAAAAACAAAAAAATAAAAAATGCAAGTGGGCTTTTCAAATTTTAGCTGTTATTTTTAATATAATCCCAACATTATGATAAAATTATGGGTCTAATTAAACATTTTGAATAAAAATATCGGTAAAGATAATTGAATAAAGATACCTACATATTAAACAGTAATCCACTCCACTATATAATGAATTAGTATTTGACGCCTATACCTCATATATAGTTTACGTTGACCTCTTTATGAAGTTATTATTATCTTTTTACCCGCTTGTATATATAATATAGGTATAATGTATGTTTAGCTCAGCACCTCTCTATATATAAATTCATAATTATTAATATTATTAAACTATTAATGTGAAAATGCTTACACGTTCCACCTCGTTCGAATAGACCTCTCGTAGAGCCCATAACTCCATAAGAGAAAAACCGACCTAAAATTTCTTCCACTAGCATGACTTCACGGACGCATAATTACCTCCCATCATCATAACGCCCTATTGACTCCGAAAGACTGTAAATGGTAACTCAGAATAACTTAAAACCTGGATCTACGAAACCAGTAAAATCAAGAACCACGATCTCTCACCTTTTAAGCGTTCTTACTGCTCTTACCCCTACACACACAACTGCACTATTGGGGAAAAACCAAGCTAACACAATCTAAATACACTCGGTTAGATACCAAGGTATGAACACACCTCATGTACACGATAACATCAAACCACATAACCCTCATTAAAACGGCAAGTAACATTCATACACACATTATACCTACGCGCAATATCACTCTTTACTGTCCCAATACTACCGTATATATGTTACTCGTTTACAATTGAACCCCAACATTATCTATAAAATTCATGTACAAAAATATTTATAGGATTGAAACATATGGAGATACTTACTCGCACTTTATATATATTTATACTATATACCTACATCTGTAGAACTAGCCCTCTAACTAATCTATTATATCTATTCGGTGAATGTTCTGCCTCATATTGAAATCCGACATGTTTAAGTATCATCTATGTGAAGCATAACATCTACTAAGGTTCAAAAAAGTAATCCCAGTATCATGAAAAAAAGTTGTTATTAGAGTCTTGTCGAAAAACCAATCTTTTCTGACATGAAGTAGAGTTAACATGCACTCACTAGACTAATGGTAACATGACTCCCAGAAAAGCGTGTGCACAAAGTATGGACTCTCCTATCCTACTTTACAAAAAAAATATAAATGCTGTAAACTCTTAAATCATCTATACTGAAACTTCCTCGATAAATTCTTTTTGAACATTTAGAAACAATGTTTGCATATCATTAAACACATGATATATCATTATGGTAAGAATTCATAAGCTATATATTTAAGAAAACCGAAATTATTACATATATAAACCATAAATTTTATATATAACAGCACTGGCTTGACAAATAAAACCTAAATTTTAGATACCCAAGGAGATGTATTCCACCCACAAATATCCCAAAGTATATCCTATCGATATTAATAGTAGCCCGCATCATACGATAAAATTAATTCACCAGTGTCATTCACAAAAAAATGGAAGCTACATAACCCTACTTATACCGCTTAATTTACTACACGTAATATCTGACACAGGCGATCACCCATGACTCCTTATCTCTACCAAAACCGGGAATAATAGTGTAAAATACTATGATAATAGTGATATTATTATAACCTTATTCTGCACAGGAAGATCTAAACTCAATTATGCCTTTTCTTTATCATTATGGAATATTAAGATAGTCTTAAATATTTATAATTAAATTACTTGATTTTGTGATTAAGAGTAGTAAGTAATTTTAATATATAAATCCAATCGAATAATATAGGAATTTGAGTAATCGATTTGTTAACATGAGAAGAACACCGATGTAGATGGTCTAGCTGTGATCGTCCTAGTTGAGGAGCTCACTGTATTAATCAATGTCAACAGATTTAACCATATCACGGTGGAACACATGCGCAGCACAGGTAACAATGTAACACACTACCTATCTACAACATCCACCCAGCACCGCGATAAGGCTCATGATATTCAGGGGCTTCACACTGCAACATCTATCTGGGGATGATATAGAGATTCCTTGGAATTTCGCATGACAAAGAACTCTTTCGACACCACCAAAATTTCCAATGAACCCTTAAGAACACACGGTAAAACCAGTCCTTTGTATCAGTTTTAAAACAACAATACACTTATTCGACATGCTCATGAACAACACCAAACCAGTAAGACCCCCCGTATAAACCTCTAATTAACCCTACTCGACACAGACCACTACAATTAATTTGGCAGAGAGTAAGCCCCCACCTTCCATACCTTACTCCGCAAACACTTTATATGCCGATACCATGTTGCACCAAAAATCTATTTTTCGAAGAAGGTCTATGTTTCGTTAATTTTAGAAGTTATTTAAAAGAATGCGTTCATGTGAGCATTTCAATATTAAAGCTAATATTTACGGGACTTATTGTGTAATATCTCTTATAAACTTATCAGACTTTAACTCTTATAATTTACAATAAAGGTACATTACAATGTGGTCAAAACGAAGATTTTTCTAATATCAAAATTTTAATAATACAAATATTTGTAATAAGAACAAAAGGATTACGATCAACCGCTATGGTCACATGTTTTACGAATATAGATACAGACTCTCAAAAACTACATACTCCCCAGCGCAACTCTAAAGCGGAACTCCGGATAACCCCCCAGTTTCACGATATGACTTCCGATGACAAATGGTCTATTATAAACTATCATATTTAAAACATCCGGAAAAAAACCAAAAAGTTAATCTATAGAAGACAAAATTAGTAAAATCATTTCCAATATTTTAATCATCCATTTTTTAAATAAAAGTGTGGAACTAGAGAGGGACAAAAAACAAAGTACAAAAAACCTTTGAATACCTTGACCAAAGGATGTATTGATCAGTAAACTAACTGAAAGGGTAAAGATCACATTCATATGTCATATCCCTATAATAACGATATGTTACAGTAATATTTACACAGGCAGTAGACCAAAAAAAGGTATAGAATACAAAAGGAACACCATAAACACTGATCCTGGAAAATAAGCCATGGTTGAAAAGATTATAAATTTAAATTATGAATTTAATTGTAACTAATTATATAACAATATGAGAGAGGTAAACAGCTCTTTATATTAAATTTGACTAAAATACTTCGAAATCAGAAAAGGTCACATATAAAAGGTTAGACAGTTGAATACCTACTGGAAGATATAATATAAAAGTTACCAACTGTAAAATAATTATAATAATCATATTTAATAGAGATAATAAATTAAGTGATTCTGGGGTCAAACATTAATATGTTTGGAATAATGAAAATATACGAAATATAATTGGGAAATAGCTATAGCTGTAATCAAACATTTGTTCGACGACTTCTTTTTAACTTATACTGACAACAACCAACGACCCCTGGAACCGAATATGGCAATGACAAGGTGCTTCTAATTTCTAACAACGACAATAACAACTAAGAAACATAGACACCAAAGTTAAGCATGCCAACCTACTATGCAATAGGATAGCACAACCAATATCCAGATAACCCACTTTTATTGCCTACCCTTATCCACCTGAGTGACAACCAAGTTAGTACAGAGAGAAGTCAAACTTAAAATGGGAGTCAAACCACCTATTTCAACCCTCCTTGTGTTAACCTGAGGAAGACCGACTAGCAGTCTTTAAATGTTGACACAAAGGCGAGTGTACTCGCAAAACCGAATTAATGCCGAGTAAACCAAGCCTAATGTAAGGCAAAAGAACTCAAACATAAGTCTGAATACTAGCTCTTAAACCTCAGGACCAATTTTCTTCGGTAGCAGGATCCCAAACGATACCAACCCTCGTAAAGCAAGAAGCACGTTAATGGTTACAAAAATATGGAAATAAAAATAAATTATTTCGATGAATGACAGACTTCAATTTTAGCATGACGAACACATGGGGAAAACAAAGACGCGAACAAACCGACGACCCATCTATCCCACCCCAGTAAAACCCGGTCTTTAATGCAGCTGACGGACAACCCCGCATACTGAACGTTGCAAGACCATTTGAAACGCGCTATAACCTGGCGAGGAGATGAAAGACATCAAAATTGCAGAAATGATGGTAATGGACAAATATGTGATGAAAATCATGAAATAATAATGGGAAGATTATAGCACAACATTGTGGACTCCTTAAAATCTTTTATTTACACTCTGATGATGTTTAAGAACACTTTTTTTTCAATTACTATATAAGTTTAAGTTTCGTAGGACAAAACGTATGGCACCAGAATTCCACACTATTTGAAAGAATCGATTCCAACATATATCAAGTAGTACAATATCTAAACGCAATATTTAAAAAGACCAACCCATCACACACTGCCTCACGACATCCCGAGCACAAAAACCAGGCCTACCTCTCTATACAACACACATTCACAACACCACACACAGTCACCCCTATGAAATCACTCAAACATTTTTAGCGACTATGGGAAGCTGGAAGCCCGTGTCTCTTATAACATCACTTAAGATTCACAGAGCGACTTTATGTTACACTAGGACTCAGATGACAACAGAGGAACCCAACAACACACACTGAACAAAAGAGTATACCCCACACTCAAACAAGTAAATACGGCGACTCGCACACACTAATCAACACTACACTGCATTATACCTAAAATATCTATTGTTCACATTGCGACCCAAATAGAAACCCAGTGCACTAAAAACAACCACATAATTTTGGACCATAGTCGACTAAAAATATGATAAACTTTAGAAAGCCTATTACTCTCCACAATAGAACCCACACACAAACCACACCAACCGAGAATAACAGTCTTTTAAATATTGCGAACCACAAACCCCATTGAACTGGACAAGACAGGTGAAACAACCCAAACTTGAAGAAGTACCACCCCCAACTGGACCCACCACAAAGATATGGGTTCAAACAAAATAAAATTACCGAACCACATGAACACCATAAACCGCGAACAACTTCGAGCAATAACAAGAATTATCGC
>JABUQX010127079.1:7500-12066 GCA_015478945.1 Trachelipus rathkii | reverse complement strand
TCTCTCTCTCCTTTTCTCCTTCCTTCCATTCCTCTCTCTCCTCTCTCTTTCTCTCCTCCTCTCATGTATGTGTGTGTATATATATATATATATATATATATATATATATATATATATATAGTTTAAATAAGTGACTTATCGGAGGTCAATTATTGACATTTGAAGATGGAGACATTCAATTTCATATCTATGTACTTTCGGATATGTTCATGCTTTTTCAAAATATTACACTAAACTATATAAAATTTAGGATGTTAACGTCTTCAGAAGCGATAGACATGCCCCCCGTTGGGCATTCCCTGAAGAGCCTTAAACTCCTCTTCATTCCAGTACCTTTTTGCTCGACCTTCTCGCTTTTCACCTTCACTGAAGGTACACTAGAGCAGGGAGTTCTTAACCTTTGTTTTACTACGGGGGGCCCCCACCCCTTTAAATACTTTTGGCTTTCGCTTGACCCATTCAAGGATTTTTTCCGCCGCTGGTCCTTTTTAATTTTTGTTCAGTCAAACACCAAGACTTAATTGAAGATATAAAACCCTAAAGTGCACCAAATATTTATAAAAAGTTTCTTATGAATGGTCTTCCAATTTTTAGGGAGAAAGAAGCCTATATATATATATATATATATATATATATATATAAATATATATATAAAAAAAAAAAAATACATTTAAAAAAAAAAAAATATAAATATATATATATATATATATATAGTCTTAAAAAATATATATATATAATATAAAGAAGAAACGAAATTAAACTTTTTTAATACCAAAAAAAAAAAATAATAAAGAAATGTCTGAAACCCCTTAGAAAAGCTAAGTCTTAACAAAGCGATAAAATCAAATTTGTTCAAGGTTTCCTTTTCTTTCGTGCTTTCTTTCAATCATTCATTTTTTTCATATTTTAATTGAAAAAAATATTATACCATATCTTCAGACCTTTCCAAACCCATTTGAAGGCATCACAAACCCCCTGGAATCCGAAGACCACAAGTTAAGAACCATTGCTCTAGCGTAATCTTGGCCATACCCTGATGTGCTTTGCGATCACGCTTAGTGGGCACTCCCCCACCTTCCCATGTACCCCACATGCTTATAAGCATTTCCTCATTCTTTGTCTTTTTAATAAATTCAAATTAAAGGGTGAAACAAAAACATGCTCCGGAGTTGCTTGTAGGTTTGGTAATATGTTTGTAACAATGCCTTTCATCCAGTCCATTTAGGAGTAGGTTTCATCCGGTGATAGGTTTGGTGCCGACATCTTTATTCTAATTTCCACTTTGTTGAACTCTAACTCTCTACCTCTAGATATTATCTCTTGTTCTTGACCGAAAATCAGTCGCTTGGCCATTCTAACAGCAAACCATTTTCAGTTCCATCGTAATCTCAATGTCCTCAATTTTAAGTCAAAGAGGAATGTTATGCATATGTGAGCAGCGACGTTATTTGCTCTCGTGTTTCTATTTCGGTCTTCCGAATTTTTCACCTTGTGGATTAGGCTCTCCTCCCAAACTATAACCAAATTCATTTGCTATTTTTATTGATCACCTAACTCTACAACTAACCTAAATTGGAAACCCCAAGATAGAGCACATACTCTCTTTTTCGTTCTCTGAAATCATCGTTTGCATGATTTCAATATTTACCATACAAGGCCATTAAATTACTTCTAGTTCTCAAGATGGAGTTGGTTAACTTGCCTTCATTTTTATATCCAGAATAATCTCGAGCAGATGGTGCAACTCCCTGCCAGTATCCTGATCGTCTTGGATATGAACCCAACATCTTTGAATTTTTTTTAACTTCTAATCCTTCTTTTATACAGTCAAAGTCTTTCCAAATTTATGTTCCTCTGATCACCTTCATATACCTGTATCCGTTCTATCTCTTCTAGTCTTCTACAAGAAAGACCCCTTTGGCCAATACTAGAGCGAGGAAACGTTTTTAACATATCTATACTGAAAACTGCTCTTACTTGTGGGTATCTTTGATTCCCTTTGGAATAATCATTGCTTCTACGGGAGAGTTCCCTCGGAGTGGTAGAGTGCATAGCCGAAGTCATTCTCTCTCTGTCATTGGAGCGTACATTCCTTCATTTCAACTATAACTATAAATCTTGGTTTAACTCTTTGTTCTCGTCCTCATTATGGCAGTGACGCTGCCTTAGGGAAAAACCGTCGTTTTCAAACAACAGAACCCATTATTTGTTTAATTTTTTCCCGGAATAGTAGTGATAAATCTATTCTAAGCAACACTGCGAACTTTTTTCCTCCCTATAAAATGCAAGAATCTTTCTGGTTTTTCCTCTTAACACTCTTAATGACAATTTGTAAAATATGTCAACTCCAGATTTGTTACATTCTTTCCCTTCTCTAGCATCTTCTGACGGCCCCGCAGCTGTCTTGCCTTCTACTCAAGCTGAAATCATCGCTCAAACCTTTGATTTAATTTCACTCTAGACGACTACTGAGCTATTCCTTCCTCTTTAACTCCCTCCAATTCATTTATGCCTAATATTGCATAAATACTAAAACGTAATTTCTGCTATTTTTGAGCTTAACACTAAGATGGGGTACCATCCTGACAGCATTCCACCTGTGATTCTTATAACATGTGCTTCTAAGGTTGCGCTCTTCATTGATAAACTGCTTCCACTTTGCAATTCAATTTCAACCTTTTCTTTTTGCTTGAAGCATACGCTCATTCAACCTTTGCTGAAAGAAAAACATTTACAAAGGGAGAGAAGAATTAACAGGAATTTTTCCCAATCCCCCAACTATCGTCCTATTGCTTTAACCTCGGTACTTTTGAAAGTTTTCGAACCTACTCTTAAAGGAAGATTTGGAACTATCTTAAATCTTCTAATCTTATCTTTGATGGCCAGTATGTCTCTAATGGTGATCTTCTTTCACCTCTTTCTGTTTTGATCCTCTGATCTTCGGTATTTCAATGAATCATTTGAGGCAAAACATATCGAAAATTAAGAAATTCCAATTCAAAAAGCTCCATAAATTCTTTAACAATGTCTTTTAAAGCATTAATGTTACTGACTTACATTATGTGTGGACAATGTTTTTAAGATAATTAATTAATAAACGCATCCGCCTGAAGGGCTACCAAATTTTATAAATTTCACTCTAGAAAACCCGTCCTTAGACAGATAAAGTCCACCCCTAGAGCTTCACGGGGACCCGCGAGAAGGACCCTCACTGTGCATCTCATCAATATGGTAATTCATCCTTGGCCAAGGTGGTATATAAGCCAGTATCCCCTCACAAAACCCCCGCCATTTCACTTCTGTTATGCACTTTTTTTCTCGCCGCTGCCAAACTCACATATCTCTTCTCCAGGCATTCCTTATGACTCATTCCCACTTTTTCTTCAGGTCTCCCAGCGGATCGATTCCCAGACACTCCCACTATTACATCCGTTCAACCACCGGACTATCATCCTCCACCCTTTCCACGCATGACCAAACTATGCTCAACCGTAGCTTTTTATTGATATTTCTCATTATTACCCTTATCGTAGGCACACAACATCTCTCTAATAAGAGTTCATTCCGTCTTTTACAATTTCTCACAGCCTAGACACTCCCTTTAAGCATTGTCCATTTCAACAAATTTGTAGTTTAGATCCTAACCTCTTATTTCCAGACCATAGTCCATACTTACATTAACCACACGGTAACACATTTACCCTCAATGCACAGGACCTCAGCGACACAAGACTTAGGCCTGACCAACGGATTTTAATTGCACATCCCACATTCTGCCCATCAAAATATTTCCTACTACACTTTCCATCATCCGTCCTTTTATCATCATATATCCTAATAATTTTAAACTCAGACACTTTTCTCCAAGTCTGGCTCACCATCTAATATATCGTGTGCATCGAGAGGACTAGTCCTCAGATCCGACACACCTTACTCCTATCTACGTTTATTTTCAAACACTTCCTTTTACCCACCCTGCCAAATCTCTCTCCAATCCTCTCAAACCACTCTTCAGATTTGCCACACACAAAAAAAAACCATTCTCATGTAATAGGTAGGGAATCCTCGTACTCTCTTCCATTCTCCATCATTCTACACCATCCCCTGTCACCCCAATACTTAGTTCTTTCATAACCCCATCCATATACAAATGAATAGCCAAGGAAGACATAGGCACGATTCACCCACTGCCTGCACTCCGCTATTTAAATTAAACCAATCACTTTCGACTCTTTACTCTTACACACGCTTCACAATCGATACACACTTTGATGTCTGCATTCAGAAGTCTTACCCATCACTTAACAACCTGGCCATGAGATCTTCCCTATTAAGCCTTTATACTGTACGCCTGTTGCAAAATGCCATAAACATAAATACACATTTATCTTAGCCTCCCTCATTATTCAACGATTATTTGGTTTCCATGTTAAATGGTTTGATCCCACATCTCTCAGTGACATTCTAACACGCACCTGTGGTGCTTCTTCACCCAATCCGTCCTTTCAGTCACCTTCGACGAACTTGTTCGACCAAAATACACGATATTTTTCCTACAAAAGACTC
>JABUQX010127078.1:25000-28931 GCA_015478945.1 Trachelipus rathkii | reverse complement strand
CACACACTTCTTTTTGTATTGATATTTCCTTTTGCTCCCATTCTCTTATGGATCTTATGAAACAGCAAATACAAATATATATGTGAAACGAATTGCTCGTAAGTCATAGATATGAAAATACAAAAATATGATCTGATTTCATGTTTAAACAAAGTTGTATATGGCATGTTGAATAGACTTTTTAACCGTTATGGTTCGTTCGTTTGTTATATCCTTGTTTACGCTCTTATGATTGGTTGAAAGAAAGAATCCCATTACCTTTAAGGATTGTTTATACACTATTTTCTTCAGTAGGACATTTTTCGCTGTGCTGGTACGATGACATCGTCACGCATCTCTACGCTTGTTGTTGATATCTTTTACGAGGCTGGGGTGTTAAGTGTGGCACGCTTGTTGTTGTTGATATCTTTACGAGGCTGGTGTTAAGGTTTGTCGTTGTACATTATTTTCTTAGTTCGGGTTATGCTATGTTAGCTTTATTGATGTGAAAACTTTATTATGTTAGCGTATATTCATTGATCAGTATGATAATTAGCCAATGTTATGATAAAATATTTGTTAAATATCACCATGTTAATGTAAAATTAACATTGTTATGCTAGAATATGCTTGAGAAAGTGTGAATAAGGTTTACGTTTTGTATGTTATGTTAGTTACTTCACTGTTGTTAAGGGCGAAACTTTGTTAACGTTAACAGTTTATTCATGTAAGGTGTGTTAGGTTTGTCATTGTGGATTATTTTCTTAGTTCAGATGATCATATGCAAGCTTTATTAATGTGAAAACTATGTTACGTTAGCCTATATTCGTTGATCGGTATAATTAGACAAGGTTGTGATATATTTTTTTGTTAAATATTACAAAGTTAATCTAAAATTAACATTGCTATGTTAGAGATATGCTTGACAAAAGTGTGAATAGGTTACGTTTTTGAGCACTATGTTAGATACTTTACTGCTGTTAAGTGTAGAACTTTGCTAATTTTAACCGCTTATTGAGGTTTGAGATGTGTTAGATTTGTTGGTGTACATTATATTCTTAGACCGGTTGATGCTATATTAGTTTTATTAATGTGAAAACTTTGTTATGTTAGCATATATTCGTTGATCAGTGTATAAAGAACTTGTTTTATGTTATGTTTATCCAAAAATGATACACGAAATGTGACTTGAATCAATAGATTGATAGATCGATAGATCATGGTAGGGTAGGAGACGATGAGGAGAGTAGGATGGATGGGTTGATTTACTGATTTACTGCTTTTGGGTATGTAAAAACACAAATTTTTTACGTTATAAAAATAAAAAGAATAAAATTTTTAAGAAAAAAAAAAAAAAAAAGTTTTAACGAAATAAAATTAAAAATTAAGTTTTTTTTTTTTTTTTTTATAAAAAACAAAAAGTTTTTAAAGAAATAAAATTAAAAATAAAAGTTTTTAGAGTTGTTATAAAACATAAAGACATTAACAAAAACATAAAAATGTTTTTAATAAATTTGTTATCTTGACCCTGTGTCAAACAAGAATCAAATGTATAGCAATGTTTCGAAAACGAATCAAACAAGAATCATAGGTATTGCGTAATGTTTCGAAAACGAACCAAACAAGAATCATAGGTATTGCGTAATGTTTCGAAAAGTGGGCGGAGTTTGAACAATTTCTCGACTTGCATTTGATAACTCTAGTCACCTAGTGAAACAGGAACCACATCAGCTTCGTACATGTTCGTTCTGTATGCATTGTTAGTTACTTTAGTATTGTTAAGTATGGAACTTTGTTAATGTTAGCCATTTATTCGATCGTAAGGTATGTTAGGTTTTGTTATTGTGCGTTATATTCCTAGTTCCGGATATGATATGTTAGCTTTATTGATGTGAAAAACTTTGTTACGTCAGCATATATTTGTTGGCGAGTATGTTATGATAAATTTTTGTTAAATGTTACTATGTTAATGTAAAATAACAGTGATATGTTAGAGATATGTTTGAAAAAAAAAGTGTGAATATGGTACGGTCTGTAAGCAACGTCAGTTACTTTCCTGTTGCCAAGTATGGTATTTTGTTAGATTTGATGTTATACATTATATTCTTGTATCAGGTTATGTTATGTTAGCTTTATTGATGTGAAAACTTTGTTATTTACTGTTTTACTGTTTTAGTTTATGTAAAAATGTAAATTTTTTTACGTTATAAACATAAAAAGAATAAATTTTTTAGTAAAAACAAAAAGTTTTAAAGAAATAAAGTTAAAAATTAAAAGTTTTTAAAAAAAAAACAAAACTAAAAAGTTTTAAAGAAATAAAATTAAAAATAGCTAAAAGTTTTTTAAAACAAAAAGTTTTAAAGAAATAAAGTTAAAAATAAATAAAAGTTTTTAAAACAAAAAGAAAAAAAGATGTGAAAGGCAACGTTCTATATGTTTTGCTAGTTACTTTAGTGTTGTTAAGTATTGAACTTTGTTAATGTTAGTTGTTTATTCGTGTTTAAGGTATGTTAGGTTTGATATTATACATTATATTCTTACATCAGGTTATGTTATGTTAGCTTTATTGATGTGAAAACTTTGTTATGTCAACATATATTCGAGGGTTAGTATAAAAAGAACATATTTTTATGCTATGTTTATCCAAAATGATACTCGAAATATGACTGGAGTCATCAGATCAATAGATCAATAGATCAATACCCCAATAGATCAAGGTTGGGACGGGTAAGGGGGAGGTAGGGGTGCTTTGATTTACTGATTCAGTGATTTACCGTTTTAGGGTATGTAAAAACACAAATTTTTTACGTTATAAACTTGAAAAGTGTAAAATTTTTAGTAAAAACAAAAAAGTTTTAAAGAAATAAGATTAAAAATTAAAAGTTTTTTTAAAAAACAAAAAGTTTTAAAGAAATAAAGTTAAAAATAAATAAAAGTTTTTAAAACAAAAAGAAAAAAAGATGTGAAAGGCAACGTTCTATATGTTTTAAAAACAAAAAAAAAGTTTTAATGAAATGAACTTAAAAATAAATAAACGTTTTTTAAAAACAAAAAAGTTTTAAAGAAATGAAGTTAAAAAGAAAATAAATAAATAAATAAATAAATAAACAAACACCGCTTGCTATTGATTTGTTAAATAAATATTTTCCTTATCAGCATCGTATCTGTTCGTTCTGTATGTATTGTTAGCTACTTTACGGTTGTTAAATATGGAACTTTGTTATTGTTAACATGTTATTCGAGCGTAAAGGCATGTTAGGTTTTGTCATTGTACATTAGATTCAATGTATAGTTGATGCTATGTTTGCTTTATTGATGTGAAAACTTTGTTACGTTAGTATATATTCATTGATCAGGATGACAATTACACATGGTTATGATAAAATTTTGTTAAATATTACTACGGTGCTGATAAATATTACAGTGTTAATGCAAAAAATAATAATGATATGTTAAAGATATGTTTGAAAATGTGTGAACAGGTTACGTTTTTGCTTGCTACGGTTGTTATTTTACTGTTGTTAAGTATGGAACTTTGCTAATGTTAGCGATTTATTCATGCGTAATGTATGTTAGGTTTTGTTGTTGTATATTATATTCTTAGGTCAGGGTATGATATGTTAGCTTTATTGATATGAAAATCTTTGTCGCATTACCATATTTTCGTTGGTCAGTATGATACTTAGGTATGGTTATGATGAATTTTTATTAAATGTTACTATGTTCGTGCAAAAATAATAATAATGATATGTTAGAGATATGTTAGAAAAAGTGTAACTAGGTTACGTTCTGAGCTCAATGTTAGTTACTTTACTGCTGTTAAGTATGGAACTTTGTTAATGTTAACTGTTTATTCATGTTTAAGATATGGTAGATTTGTGAGTGTATATTATATTCGTAGTTCAAGTGATGCTATGTTTGCTTCATTGATGTGAAAACTTTGTTACGTTAG
>JABUQX010127078.1:0-2500 GCA_015478945.1 Trachelipus rathkii | reverse complement strand
TTAGTTTATTTTGTTCATGTTCTTTCATGGACCTTTTAACAACCTTGTTGTTTTTTCGTTGCGTCCGCCATTTTGTTTTATAAAGCGTTTTGTTAATTTATTTTCATCGTCGGGATGAATCGCAAATTCATCGTCGCGTTCGTCGCGTTTAATCGTCGCAGTCATCGTCGTTGTCGCGTTTAATCGTCGCAGTCATCGTCATTGTCGCGTTTTTTTTTTTTTGTTTTTTTTTCCCGCAAATCCGAAAGCCTCGTTTTTCTATTACTCATCTAACTTTTTATTCCGAAATATTTCAGTTTATTTCACATAGGATCATGAATGTATTTTAATATCCACGAATGCATCCATAGACACATACACTCACCCTTATACACACACACAGACCCTCATCACCCCAGTCCGACCCTCCTACCCCGTTCCATTCATCGTTTCTCTATACCCATACCATTCACCGTGACTGCTTTATCTGTCTGTGCTCTCCAAGGAGGTCTTCCCAATCCCCTATACCATAGTTTTCATTGAATCTATTTTCAAATTTGCATTTCACTATATATATATATATATATATATATATATATATATAATATATATATATATATATATATATATATATATATATATATATATATATATATATATATATATATATATATATATATAGTTGCTCTTGTACTCTTCTGGAAGGTTTCACAGGTATCCTGAACCCCTTGGGCCTTCTTTAAGGAATGGTCGCCACATGTCATTTTATACTACTACTTAGTCATGTATATGTACCATGCGTTTGCGCATACATGTATATGCATCATGCGCCTGCGCATAACATCTTCTATCTTCTGATGCGAATCATCCCACCCACAAGAATGAACAAAGGAATTGTGGGAATTTAAAAAATGTGACCTATACCAGTCACTAACCGAACTGGAACTCGACCCGTAGCCTCTTAAGGAAGTGTATAGGACTTAACTAATTGGGCTCCGTCTGAATGCCCTTTAATATATAAACAAATGTTACTTATATATAAATCATTTTATGCATAGCACAAATTTTGGAAATAGCTATTTCCATATTAAAAGTTTAGAAAAAACGCATCTCGATTTTGCATTTTATATATATGCAATTTATATATATATATATATATATATATATATATATATATATATATATATATAAATAAAAAATAATATATATATATATATATATAAATATATATATAATATATATATATATATATATATAATATATATAGAGAGAGAGAGAGAGAGAGAGAGAGAGAGAGAGAGAGAGAGAGAGAGAGAGTAAAACCGCTATCATCCATACACATACACATACATACATATACACATACTTACACACACACACACACACACACATACACGTACACACACGCATACACACAGATACACATACATACATACATACACACCCACACACACACACACACACACCACACACATACATACACACACACACACACCTTTCACACACACACACACACATATATATATATATATGATATAATATATATATATATTATATATATATATATATATATATAATATATATAGTATATATTATATTATATATATATATATATATATTATATATTATATATATATATATATATAATATATATTTCAAAATATACTTATGAGTCATTTTTATTTCAATACTTAAAAAAACATTTTTAGTTAAAACATTTTTATATCCTAAAACTGTAACTCATTACAGACCTATTATTATTATTATTTAACACATATTTCATATTTGTGATATCAATGTAAACTAT
The DNA here is from genome assembly GCA_015478945.1 of Trachelipus rathkii. Lineage (NCBI taxonomy): Eukaryota > Metazoa > Arthropoda > Malacostraca > Isopoda > Trachelipodidae > Trachelipus > Trachelipus rathkii. The sequence continues at coordinate 714 of JABUQX010127078.1, read as the reverse complement.
TCAAAAAAATTCTTTTCAAATATACTATGAATCATTCATTTACTTCATACTTTAAACATTTTTATAAAAACATTTTGCGTCCTAAAACTGTCAAAAATCTCATTACAGACCTATATTTAACACATATATTTAATTAACGTTATTTTTCTTTATTATTTTTTTTTAATTTTTAATTTTTAAATTTTTAAAAACATTAACATTAATACCTTAAAGCAGTAAATCAGTAAATCAATAGAGGTGTACCTAAACACTAAGGGATTAGTATGCTTTTTTTTACTGCTTTACTGCTTTAACTCATGTTTTACTGCCTTAAAACTCATATGTTTACTGCTTTAACTCACATATTAATTAACATTAATACCTTACAGCAGTAAATCAGTAAATCAATAGCAGGTGTTACCTAACACCTAAGAGATTAGTATGCTTTTTTCTGCTTTACAGCTTTAACTCATGTTTTACTGCTTAACTCATATTTACTGCTTTAACTCACATATTTATAAAATACATACCTTAAAGCAGTAAATCAGTAAATCAAATAGAGGTGTTACCTAACACCTAGAGGGATTAGTATGTTGTTTATGCTTTTACTGCTTAACTCATGTTTTACTTGCTTTAACTCATACCTGTTTTACTTGCTTTAATCATAATTATTAACATACATTACCTTAAAGCAGTTAAATCAGTAAATCAATAGAGTTGTTACCTAACACCTAA
>JABUQX010127077.1:27500-29874 GCA_015478945.1 Trachelipus rathkii | reverse complement strand
TCACCCACCCAAATCCCCGGTTACTGAAAATAAATATTTGTATCAGCATCCGTAGATTATTGAAAAATTGATATCCCTGTCCACCTCTAGTAACGAATTTTTTAAATGAAAATAAACAGTATTTATATATGAATATTGAGTAATAAAGTTACTAAAAATGTGAAAAAAAGGTTAAATAATTAAAAATTATTTAATTTTTTATATAAGAGTAATAAAAAAGATTGTTGGAAAAACTATTCTAAAGCCAGCTAAAAACAGGCTTAAAAGGTTGTAAAACTAAAATTTTAGATACATTAACATAAAGAAAACGACTTAAAAAATTTAAATTTAAATTTAATTTTAATTAAAAATTTTTAACAGGGAAGAATTAAATTGTGTTCACTTCATTGTAATTTAAATGTGTAAATAAATTAAGAATCGCATTAATACATAGAAATTTTTCCTCTTATTCGTTAATATCTTGGTTTTATTTCTAATTTCTATATAATAATAATAATAATAATAATAATAATAATAATAATAATAATAATAATAATAATAATAATAATAATAATAATAATAATAATAATAATAATAATAATAATAATAATAATAATAATAATAATAATAATAATAATAATAATAATAATAATAATAAGGAAGTGTGTAGAATTAAGAGTGAGATGATAAGTGAACAAGGTAATAAGGTAATAAGAATAAGTATTTAAGAGCGCTCGCAAGTAAATCAGTTGAATATGAACAAGTTGAAACTGAACAAATCTGGAAGCAAATGAAGGAAGCGGTTGTTAGCAGTACAAAAGAGGTATGGTGGTATGTGCAATAGATGTAAGAATGTTAACAGTGAGTGGTTGAATGAAGAGGTGATGCAAGCGATTAAAAGTAAAAAAGAAGCGTGGTTGAATGTACTAAAAGCCAATGATGTTTCAAAAGGAAGATGCTTGGAATTATATAAGGAGGAAAAAAGGAATACTAAAAGGTGCATACGTAGGAGTTAAAAAGAGGTAAATGAACAGTTCGGAAGGTAGATGCATGGCAACTTATAAGGGAATAGCAAGCTCTTCAGAAAGGAAGCACGAAAGGTTAAGATAGAGAATAAGGGGAATCTGCTTAGAATAATGAATAGGGATGGTGCTTTCGTAACTGATGATATAGATGTGAAGGGAATGTGAAGAGAACACTTCGAAAATCTGCATAACATTGGGAGTAATGAAGAGGTGATAGTGAATGTGTGCGGGTTTGATGGTGCAGGAAGGAATAGGCTTTTTGGGGATGAGGCTATTAGTAAGGAGGAGGTAATGGGTTGAGTGAGTTGAAATTACTGGTGAAATGATCAAGAACAAAGGCGAGATGGTGATTGATTGGATTTGGAAGTTGTGTACAAAGCGTTTATGGAAGGTATATTTCCGAGGGACTGGAGGAGAGCAGTAATAGTGCCTTATATAAGGGTAAGGGAGATAAGGGAAACTGTAGTAATTATAGGGGAATTAGTTTATTGAGTGTTCTAGGGAAGATATATGCTGGTATTTTAGTCGAAAGAGTGCATCGAGTGACTGAAGGACTGATTGGTGAAGAACAAGATGCGTTTAGAAGTGTCGAGGATGTGTGGATTAAATCTTTACATTGAAACAAATGATTGAGAAAATGAGGGAGAAGAAAAATAAATTGTATTTAAATTTTATGGATTTGCAACAGGAGTATGGTAGGATTAATAGGGAAGCTCTAGGGCAGGTGTTGGTGGTAAGCTTCTGAATGGAATCAAAAGTATGTACGACGACAGTGAAGCGTGTGTAAGAATAAATGGAGTCAAAAGTGATTGGCTTAATATTAATAGCGGAGTGGGGCAGGGATGTGTTATGTCTCCTTGGTTATTCAATTTGTATATAGATGGGATTATGAAGGAATTAGAGGTGTGGGTGGCAGGGATGGGTTAGATGATGAAGAATGGAAGAGAGTGGAGGGTGCCCTACCTATTATATGCGGATGATTTGGTTTTTCCTAGTGAATCTGATGAGAGTTTGAGATTATTGGTAGAGAGATTTGGCACGGTGTGTAAAAGGAGGGGTTTGAAAGTAAAAGTAGATAAGAGCAAGGTTATGATTGTGAGTGAGGACAGTCCTCAGTGTGAAATTATGTTAGATGGTGAGCTGCTGAAACAAGTGTCTGAATTTAAGGATTTAAGATATACGTTGAATGAAAAGGGAATGGATGATGCAGAATGTAGAAGGAAAGTTGTGAATGGCAGGAAGGTGGCTGGTGCAAGTAAATCGTTGGTGGATGTAAAGGGACTAAGTCTTAACTGCGCTAGGGTCTTACATGAGAGTTATGTTCGTTTACCTGTGTTATGTATAGTAGTGAGACTATGGTGTGGAAGAAG
>JABUQX010127077.1:0-15000 GCA_015478945.1 Trachelipus rathkii | reverse complement strand
CAAATATTGTTTTCACTATGGAGGGAGAATCAAATAGTTTACTACCATTTCTAGACGTTTTAATTAAGCATAATAATAGTTCCTTTTCTACATTATTAGGCATGAATTTCTTTAGTTTCCTCCCAACGAAATACAAATTATCTGCACTACAATGTAGGCTTTTCAGAGCATTTAAACTTTGCACCTCGTGGGAAAAATTCCATGAAGAAATTGAATATTTAAATAATTTCGCTAATTTTAATTTGTTCCCTTCTAATATATTTCCTAAAATAGTATATAGATTTCTTGAAGATAAATTTCGTCCGAGACAGCCTTTCATCGATGTCCCCAAACAAAGAGTTTATTTAAAAATTCCATATATTGGCCACTATACTGCAAAGCTGACAAATCTATTAAGCCCCACGTTGCACCGAACATTTCCATCAACTGAATTTATTTTTATCCCTACTAATAGTATGAAAATTTCTAACTTTTTCAGACTTAAAGACATTATTCCCCACAGATTGAGATCCTCTATTGTTTACATGTATACGTGTACGGATTGCAATGTCCGTTACGTAGGCCAAACAGGTCTACAACTTCATTTGAGGGTTTCAAAGCACTTGGGTTTGTCATACAGAACTAATTTACCATTGACCCAGAACATTCGTCTATCCGATCTCATAGCTTGGAAAATGGCCACTCAATCTCACGAGACAGTTTTGAAATCCTGGCCTCAGCAAGCGACTCTCTTGATAGAAAGATCCTGGAAAGTTTATATATTTATCAATTGAAACTGGAATTAAATAAAGACCAATCCTCAATCGAACTTTTTTTTTTATATGAAATTAATATTAATTACCATTATTATATTCAATGCTTGCTAATTTTCTTCATTGTAACCATCATAATTGCTATTATTATTTATTATTGTATTATTATTATTAATTATTATTATATATTATTATTATTATTATTATTATATTATTATTATTATTATATTATTATATTATTATTATTATTATTATTATTATTATTATTATAATTATTATGTACCAATATTAATGTAGAATTGTTACTTTTTCTTTTTCTTTTAATTTTTAATATTGTTTTATTTTTATTTTATTTTTGATATTGTTATTATTGATATTATCATTGTCATTATTTGTTATTGCTGTTATTATGATCACCTTTATCTACTAACTGTCACTGTTATTGTCATAATTATCTTTTGTTAATTTCAATTCCTGTAAACTGGTGTTTTATAGTTTATTATTGTCTATCAATTTAGTTCTATTTTCTTGTATATAAACACTATAAAATATACAGTTTCAAATAGTAATTATTCAGTTTATCTGTATAAACCAACTAATTAAATGTTTGTATATTGTAATTTTTACTTTTCGAATATTAAAGTTCCGTAACTCAGTACACTATAAAATTTTCTCACATTCTGTCAGGTGCGTTTGTTTGTGAGTTTTTTTTTCCCCTTTGTGTAAATTTGTGATTTTGTTTTAAATTTCCATTTATGTACTTTGTTTCCCTTTCTGTAATGTACCTTTATTCATGGTATATTATTATTAATATATAGGTTTCATATTGTAATTTTAAATGTAAATTTTAATTTTATCTAGAGTAAATTTTTGCTGAAGATGAGTCGAGGAATACCCAAAACGTCCAAATTTTATGAATAAAGAATGCTTTCTCCACTTTTATTCGTCTTTCAATTATATATATCTATATCTATATCTATCTATATATATATATATATATATATATATATAATATATATATATATATATATAATATATACTATATATATATATATAATATATATATATATATATATATATATGGACGTTTTGAAAATACGACTTATAGACATTTTCGTTCATGGTAATTAACTTACTTTAAATGTTGTAAGGGCGACTTTTGTGTCACCGATGTGAGAAAAACGTTTCCTCATTGTATGGTCTTTCTTGCATGTATTTACAGGGTTTTGTGCGAGTGAGTGTGGGGGGGGATATACCCACATAAAGTATAAGTAGTTAAAAGTATACACTGAATTACAAGTATGTTACGTATGCTGTATAAGTGAGGTACTAGAGGAAACCAAACATTTTGGAGACAGTTTAAAAATGACACAGTGCAAATTTAGTGGCTTCTGAAAAATGACTTATGGAGCTTTAAAATGAAATTATGTTTGGTATATTTGAGTTAATATAGAATAAAAAATCTCCAATTTGATTAATATCTAAATTAGAGGATGAAAGTGTGCTAATGAAAGATACAATGAAACAATTAAGTTAGTCATTCATTTAAATGCTAAATACACCACTAACTGATTGAGGTTTTGTAAAAATAGGCAACATAGTCTTTCTATAGCAGCTGTTGTAGATGGCCACCGTATTAATAGTGGTATACCTCATGGTTCTGTCCAATCGACAACTTTTTTTTTCTATTCTTCATTAATTACCTTCTCTCTATTTCTATTTTTATAATCTATACAGTCCTATGTCGATGACTCTACCCTTCTGTACGCCTTTCATTTTGCGAGATGTAAGAGCTAATTTCTAATTACCCATGCTAGGAAGGTGGTTTTGGAGTGACTAATATTTGATCTTTCTCGAATTTCTGATGGGGAAAGAGAAATTTGGTTGTTTTCAATGACTCAAAAACTCAGTTCCGTCTTCTTGCTACTCGATATAATCTTCCACACAAGTCAAACTTTCGTATGTCCTTAATATTGTTGATGTTTTTCTTTACCTCGAGCTACTTCTTGGGAGGACAAGATTATTTTTCTTTCTTTGATGCTTCTAAGAGGTTGAGAGCTCTTAGGCGACTTCAAATTTTCTTCACATTAACCTAAATGTTTGCTCTTTATAGATATAGTTGGCGCCGGTAAGAAGAGTCGACAGCTAAAAAGATAATCGAGGAACAAAAAACATACTTAGTTCAAGCTTACTATAGTGAACTAGATTTAATTATTGAATTAAATTCTCATAATTGTTCACCCAAAAGTTAAGAAGTTAGGCTAAGTTCGGCATTGTACGATAACCGTATATCCATTAAAATGCCGATACTATCGATAGGAACCGAACTAATCGTTAATCCTAGTTGTAGAGTTAGAGTAGGTAAGTTTTCATGGATCAGAGTAGAGTGCGCATTGTGAAGTGTAAAAGTCAAAATGAAGCATCGCATGTGAAATCTGTCGATATAAACAGACACGGAATGTTTGCACAAAACATAAAAAAATAATAGAAAATAAGCAATAACCAAATAGACAAAACCTAAAGGAGAAATGAGGAAAATTTATTCGTATCGTTACGGACTAAAACTAAATTAAATACGATAAACCTATTTACAGCAATATCTATGAAATACTGAATAATAGAAGTTTAAACAATCTCACGGCACTACTACGCTCTCACGAAAATTTGCGTTAATAAAAAGTATTTATTGATTCACTAAAAAAGTAGGGATATATATCGATAAATTAAGAATAATGGCTATCAAATTAGGTTAATAAATTTATCGAATAAGACAAGTTGGGAGACATGCTAAAAATCTAAGTTTAAAAAGGAAATGAGGAAAAAAAAAAAACATAACTTGGTACTAGCTTTCTATATCGAACTAAGTAGTATTATGAATTTAAAAAAGTTTACTCATATTGTGTCACGTCAAAGTAGAAGTATCGTATGTATAGGCCATGTTGAACGATACGGATCCGGATGATAAAATGCGATACTCCACCGATACCCGGAGATACGATACTTGATGTACGCCCTATATTAATATTATATATATTTAATATATATATATAGTATGTAAGTATATCTATATATTTATAATATACTATATATTATTATATTATAATATAGTATATAAATAAATATATATATTTCTACGGATTGTACGATATTGTTTGTAGTCGGTATCGGTACGTATTGCAGTTATTATGATGGTATCAGTTATCGGATCGTGTTTAAAATGGCGATTACTTTAGCCGATATTTCTTACTTTTTTTGAGTGAATAAAGTTTTTTTTTTTTTTTCTTTTTTTTTTTTTTTAATGAGAAACTGTTTTAGTTCAATAATAAATCTAGTTGATATAGATAGCTAGTACAAGGTTGTTGTTTTTTTCTCGATTTCCTTTTTAACATTTTTACATTTTGAGCGTTATCCTCAACTTGGTCTTTAGCGTAAATTTACCTATTTGGACAGCCATTATTAATATATTTATACGAGAGGAAATTATAGAGAGTGACTATAGAATTTTTTTTTCGTACGCAATTTAGTGAGAGCGTGTGAGTGCGTTGAGTGTTTTAACTTTTCTGGATTATTCATATTTAGATATTTGCTGTAAATTTTAAGCTTAGTATCGTTTTAAAATTTTGGTTTAAGCGTACGAATGTAAATTTTCCCTTCATAATCCATTTACTTGGTCTATTTGTTATTGTCTGTTTGTTTTTGTTTTCTTTTGTGATTGTTGTGCTTGTGCGTTGTATGATAGGTAAATTTGACAAGCGTGGCTTTCTTTGACTTTAACCAACATCATGGTTCACTTTTTACATGCCATCATGGAATACTACTTCTAACTCTAACCTTATTTTGTCTCTTGTCTGATGACCTGCAGATGGCTAAGATTCATCCTTCAAATCGTTTAATATATCCAACTATAACTTATTTATTAATTTCCGTTTGAAGGGGTGGAGTAATGTGTCTATGTAAATGAAACCGCAATTTCCTATAACCGTCTTCAGAGAATCTCGAAATCTCTAATCTTGAGTTCTGGTGGCTTAAAATCTTCTTCTTCTACTAACATATTCTTTATGCTCTTGCTATCTTGTTCGCTCACTAAAGAAAGATTTTGCATGCTTTTTTGGATTTACCTACTACTTCTCACAGTACTAAGATCTTCTCATCCAAGTATCTGGCTGGTGCCGTCGTATTGTGTGGATTTGCAATGTACATTCGAAAATGTTGCTGGGTTGCTGTCCGTAGCTGATTGTCGTGGGATGGAAGACAGAATATTCAGTATGTCTTGCACGTATCTTGGAGTCAACCTGATTAAACTACCACTTCCGGTTCGTCTCAAACGAGTCTTGAAACTCTTAAATCTATGTGTCACACTAGATCGTTCTCTCTACTAATAACAACAGTTCAGCTCCTATTCGGAGTCTGACCAACCTATATATCACTAATTTTAATACTTTCTCTCGCAATCATCATCTGGCTCTATTCGGTTTTTTCTGGCTACTTTATCGGGCCCGATGGTAGGTGCATTGCGTTGCTTTCTACGCAACATAATGAAGTGACCTGTGTTGACCTTAAGACGCTTCAGATTCTGCTGATAAAGTGGGAACTGTATTTGTTAATAGGGAGAGCAGGTTCATTGTTCTTTTGTACTACACCTTTTCTCCATCAAAATGCATTGCTACGATCGTGCTTGTTCGCTGGCCATATTCAGAGTAGAACAATGCTTTATCGGGTGTAGGAAAATCTTCTGTTCCTCTATCTAGCATCTGAATTTCATTACAGCTAGAAATCGTGCCACGGGTAATCTTTCAAGGAAGAAAGCGGGTGATCATGTAAACGAAAATGGCGATGACGCTCCTTTGGTTATCTACGACAATCGTCTCTGGCTCTGCCAAACACATCTCTAACAACTTCTGTAAATAATCTTTTGCTCTCTTTGATTCGCTTCTGAGATTATGTTGGCTTAATATTCATACTGAAGAGCAATCATCTCTTTTGCTATTCTATTTTCCTCTTAATTCAATCCTCTGGATCGATTCTGTTATGCTCTTGATCATCATTCACCGCTGAAGCGCTACTCGTTTGCTGATCTTCTCGCCCCGATTTTTGCGGTGCATGAGCTGGCTTACGAAAGGAATGTCCTGTCGAATATGATGGCTATTCATCTCTCCGAGTTTTTGAGAAGTGTGATTCGGTGACCCACCTCGTTCAATCCTATATCCTGTCTATGCATCAACTAGCACGTTCCGCTTCATTGGTTTGGAAGCGAGCAATTATGTCAACTATTCGAAAAAGAATGGTGCTGGTTTCTGTATCCATCTAACTATTCTGCCCTAGTAGCTCTCGACTTGATTTACTTTTCTAAGATTCTTCGGAACCTTATAATTCGTTAAGTTTCGGAACCTGTGGATAGCTTTCCTTTCTTTCTGATACCAGTACGGCTGTTCGTGCTCGAGACTACTGGCCATATAATGTGTCTATTTAAAAATTATGGTTTCCGCCCTATGGCACGGAAGACTTGTGTGTTGGCGCTTGACATATTGAAGAGGAATTGAACCGGGTATGGTACGCATCACTCCTTTGGGTCCTTTGGGATTTCTTCTTCTCTTTGCTTACTTATGTCTAGCTTTCTTTTCAAATCGTCAATTGTTGGCTGTTTGTTATTGGGGCGACATCTACTTTTCTGTTCCATGTGAGTGTTTCCTAAGGGTGTTCTGTTTAAGTCTCCTATCTTTAATTGCTGCTTTCATCAATTGTTCTACGTGCGCATCTAAATCTACACTGAGGATTGAGATGACTTGACTCTTCATGTCTTCAACTTCATGATCAATTCGTGCTCTCTTTACTTCTGATATTGCGTCTCTCTTAATTTTCAGAAATTGCTATCTCGGCTGATCGGATAAGAATTTCTAGGGTGGTGTCTCAAGCTTGTGCAAAATTTATTTCTTTAAAACCTCTACCAAATATCTCTCATCTCAAAGAACTCCTTTTCTATCTCTCCGCTGGTGTTCTCATCGGTCTCCTGTTATAATATAAATCCTTTGCCTTAAATAAGCAAAAAAGTTTTTGTAAAAACAAAATTCACAGTGGTTGCTAGGCGGCCTCAAATGTAAACTGGGATTTACTGGTTATAGAGTGCGAGCTTTTTTTCCCTCTTCTCTAGTTATCCCGCACCTTATATATAGGGTATGCCGCCCTTGTATTGGAGTCTGCTACTAATAGTGTGGGGGGGGGGGCTTGGAGACTACCCGGCTTTTGGATAGGGCGAGTCAAAGCAATAATACTTATAAACATGTCTCTGTACTTCTATGTTAGTTGACCCGTTTATATGGTTTGCGGCGCGATCGGGTTGGTGTTTATTCCTTATTCTATGAGGTATGGTAGAGGCGAAGTGCCGAGGATATTTGAACTCGCGTACACCCTTTACGTACGACCTCGTAGCACAAGGGGTATGATGGTGTGGCACATATTTTGTGTTGATGTTTAGTTAACTCAGAATGTTGCTGCAGTATTCCTGTTCTTTTCCTGTCACCTCTGTTTCTGGTCTATTTTATATCATCTGTGTTTTCATCAATGTTCTCTGTTGATTTAAAGCCTGCGTCTGTGCTCACTGCGTAATTTGCGTTAGCTTTTGACCTTTGAGGCGTGCAACACCCCACTCCTTGAAATAGGATTCTGATCCCGTGAGCGGCGGTGACATGTAAAAAATAAAATATAATAAAGGTTGCTATATAGAATTCTTTAGCTAGTGAAACCCACAAGAATTGCACTCGACGGTTGAACACACTCTAGAATGCAGTAATATACTAACTAGAAAAATAGAAAAAAAAAAAGAGACAGAGAATGTGATCCGCCTTTGAACTCTCCTGCAAGTTATCTGATTAGTGACGTGATGTTTTGCAGCAATAAACTTCTGAAGATGAGGATTGGTAGATTTAGGTTTTGAGAATCCTGCAGGATAATGCATTGACATCTCATTCGCGTTCAAAGGATACATGTCCAGGGATCATAGTAAAACTGATAGAGACAGTTCACATAAGGAGTCAATGATAATTCAAATATTGCAGCATGTGAAAGAAGGAGATGAGGCTCTATCACGATACATGAATGACGTCGCATACATAGAAGTAGGAATCCTTTTCATGCGGTGCTGAAAAATGGGCCAGTGTTTCATTATTATCAGTGCTTGCTAGGAAATAATTTCATCAGCTACCTCCTCATAGTCAGAGTAGAGTGTATTTAGTGTAATGGTAAATGTAACACTCAAAAAGTGAACGTCTCATCGCTCAGATACTGTGAAACTTAATGTTCCCCATAACGAAAAAGAGACCATGGAATATCCGTGTCATCTTGTCTGTGGCTACTTAAAGGAGTTAGTTTATTATGTGAAACCAATAAAAAACGCATTTTTTATTTACTTTGGCGATTATTGGTCCATTCTTTCTATTTTTTTTTTTTATTTGTAGTAGTAGTATTGAATCTTCTTGTAATTGTAATCATGTAAACATAAAGTCTAGTAGATTAACTTGTTAAAACTTACTTGGAAAATGGAATGGTACATATTTTTTAAATAATACACTATTTCAAATAAGTTATTAATAATTATACTTGCATTAAATTGTTCTGAAAGGTTTTTAATTAATTTAAATAAAATATACTTTGGCACAACAATTGATATAAGATGACTAAAGTTATATGTTTTTCAGGATAATGTATATTATCTGTACCTCAAGATTCATATTATGTGTATTATTATTATTAATTAAAGTAATGGTATCGGTATGTGTATGGCACTAAAAAATAGAGTTCGTATTCGAGTACTTGTCCTTTTCTGTATCCTGGTACAGCCCATATATATATGTAGTTAATATTAATATATTATAGTATTATTATTATTAATATTATATATAATATTTTTATATAATTATATTAAGTATATAGAATAGTATATTAATATAATAAGATTATGAAGATTATATATATATTGTATCTAATTATATTATGTATATATAATGACTATATATACTATATAATATATTAAGGTTTTATTTTAAGGATATGAGTATATATAGGTATTATCGGACTCATTATTTTTAGTGATGTATTATAGTTTAGTGGGTGGTGGGTGATGAGGAGGTGGCATATAGTGAAAGGAATTGGTTGAATTAGAGTGGAGGATTAATGTAACAAGGTATATATAGGAGTGAGTATTTGAAGAGAATGCGGAGGTGAAGTCAATGTTGATAAAATGTAAGACAGTTGTGTATCAAGTGGCACAAATCTGAGCTAAAGTGAAAGGAAGCAGTGATTGGTAGCAGTGCAAGGAAGTTATGTGGATGTGTAATGAAGTAGTAAGTATAAATGGTACAGTGGTGTGGATGGGAATAGAAGGATTGAGTGCGAAGCGGTAATAGCAAAAAGAGCGATGGTTAATGTACTAAGAGCCAGATGATAAATATTCGAAAATATAAATGTTCAGTAATTGTAATAGGAGGAAATAAAGACATACTGATAAGGTTCAAGACGACCTCGGATGTTGTGCACTAATATTCATGGGATATTGGAAGGAGGGAGGGGGATCCCACACACATCCCATTGGCGTACACCAAAAACTGAACATAAAATGTAATTACAGCAGGAACTGCTAGAATATGATCGGAGGGCTGGGTGCATTTCTATAACTGTGAAATGATGTGAAGGGGATGTGATGGGGATGAAAAGTAATCGCTAAATCAAAAATCGCATTTTTAATATTCTTAATTTGTATAACTCTTTGACCCTTTGATAGAAGTAAAATCGCAGGTGAGGTTCTTTGGAATAATTTAGACGATTGACTCACCAACTCGGAGGTGAGATTGTATTGTTTGTATTGGAGTTGGTATAGCCAGGCGTTTATGGAGGGTATAATTCCAGGGATTGGATGAGGAGTTAATAGTAACCTCTCTAAGGGATAAGGGAGAGTAAGGAAATGGTAATGAGTAGGGAATTTAGTTATATGAGTGTGTGAGGGAATAATATCTTGGTATTATAGGTCGAAGGTGCTGTCGAGGTAGAAGAATGATTGATGAATGAGAGTGTGTTTATGCACGTTATGTTGAGAGATGTGGTTGGATAATCTTTACATTGGAAACAAAATGGATTAGAGAAAGTGGATGAATTATTTGTAATTTATAGTTTTTTTTTTGATTTGAACAGACCCTCATTATAGGGTTAGTAGGGAAGTTCTATGGCAGGTGTTAGGAAATGGGTGTGGTAGGTCTACTGAAGTGAAAAAAGTTAATTTTGTATGCGATAGGTTGAGACGTGTGTAAGAAAGAATGGTTGAAGTGACTTGGTTTAATTTTTAATGCGGAGTGAGCATGAGGGGTTATTCTTCTCTTGGTTATACAGTTGTAATTAGTTGAGTTATAGAAAGATTAGAGGTGTATGGTAGGAAATGTGTTTAGTAATACAGGGAGAATGGAAGAGCATGGAGGTGCCCTAACATATTAGGTGTAGGATGATGTGTTATTGGAGGGAATTGAAGAGATGTTTTGATAAGATTGGCTTAGAAGGCGTTTGCATGAAGGATGAAAATCAAGCCTTTGAAGTGATCATTGACTTAGATAGAGAGTGAGGGTGTGTTGTGCGTTGCTCGTATTCCTTGATTTGCTGTTATTTTGATGGTGCGCAGTGCTGAAAATGTCTGAGTTTAATATTAGAGTATATATATAATAATATATATATTATATATAATATTATATTAATGAGTATATAATTATATATATAGCTATATAATTATTATATAGTTATAAATATATAGTATATTATATTATATGTAAATATATAATATATATGTAGGTATAGTATATATATTTATAGTATATATAATATATATTATAATATATACTATATATAATATATAGTATTTATATATTAATATAATATAAATATATATATTCTATAATTTATATTATATATATTATAATATATTATTGATGTATTATATAATGTTTATATTATAGTATATATATATTTTCTAATATTTATATATATCGTATATATATAAATTAATATATATACTATATAATATATATAATATAATATATATTATATATAATATAATATAATATTATATATATATATATAACATTAATAGTTAAGTAATTTCCTAGTTATAATGATTGTATACAGAAATAAATTCTTTTTTTAATAAAGAGATACATATATATGTAGAAGATACTGGCAGATAGACAAACAGCTCAATATGTTAGTGAATTGATATTCTCCTCAAAACGATTTACTTCAACCATGGTAAGTTATCATCTACGGGCATACTTGACGGAATAGGAAGTGGCTGACTAAAACTTTGAGAGAATTTTTAGTAATACTTATTGAGTCTGCTGCTATTGCATTTATTTAATCTAATACATAAATAATTGATCCGTTATGGTGTTTCCCTTATGGGCCTGTGTTGACTTGACCGTAGTGGGTGCAAGTAGCGCCGGCTGAACGTATCTGACGCGATAGGCGTCCTTATCTATTGACAAGTTCTCATTGCTTGGGAATTAACTTGCTCGGTATATACTTTATTAGCTTCATCATTGGTAAGTGGTCAACACATTGGCTGTTTACATTGCGCTAGGGCGGATTAATCCTGTAAGTGAAATTTTCGAGGAGAATATTTTATTATAGTATAATTATATTATATATATAATTATATTAGTAATATATATATATATTATTATATATATAATAAATATAATAATATATATATATATATATGATATTGTATATATATTATATAATAATAATTATTAATATATAATATAGTTTTCTGTGTGAATTTCGCATAACCCCTAATTTGTAAGTTGGTATTACTATCTAATATTGTTGTGATACAGACGGTATAGATGTTAATCCTTTGCAATATAAACGCGAAGTAAGGAAGATTTAGAAGAAAAGACATTATATTAAGTTTTTTATTGCTTAGCAGCTATATATTTGTATATATTGCATTTATATTATACAGTTTTATGTTTTTTGTACTGCGTGTCTGAGCTTTGTTATATAATAATAATAATTATATAATTAAAGATAATAATATAATAATATTATAAGAAATATAATTATATAATGATATAATAATATATAATATAAATATCATTATATGTATTATATTAGGTCGGCTGTAGAAGAGCCCAAAAGAATCCATATCCAAAGAACTACAATAGCATACGGAAAATAGCGAATAATGTTGATACCTGCAACATTCTAGTGCGAATGAATTGTAAAAAACAAAAAAAAAATAAAAATAAATTAATAAATTAAAATATCAAAATTGGCTATTTTTTGGGGGAGCTGAGCAGAACAACAATAGTAATATATTAATATATAGATTATATATATAATATATATCTATTATATAGATTATATATATTAATATTGTAAAGGTATTACAACGGTCAATGTAGGGGGCTCGTAGCGAAGGGAACACAGGGAGAGGTTTTTTCATAACCGCATAGAGAGTGGGCGGAGAACCCGCGACAATACCCAATTACCAAAGGGGGGTTCCGGTAGATCTCACCCGGGTGGGGGAATTGTGCTACCTTAAGTTCCCGGAAGGCAGAAGAGAGCCGATGCCGCATCGGTGCGGTATAACTTGGGTATTTCTTTAGTTAAAAATAAAAAACAAAATTTTTATAGAATCTATTTATTTTAGACAGTACGTATTAAAGGTCTATAAAGTGGCTTACTACTATATTAATAATGAAAATATCTTTTATTTCATTTTATTTTTCATTTTCAATTACTAAAATTTACCTTCTCCCTTATTAAAAGTTTCTGCCCCTGTCCAACGGTAAGTTTTGAGATTTTTTTTTTTTTTTTTTTTTATTATTAGCATTTTCCGACTATAAATAGTTTACGAGCTTCAGCAATGATTCCTTTATCCCGGGTAGCTGATTGTAGTTTTTAGATAGGATTGTGGTATCTATTAAAAACCATGATATAACTATAGGAAAATATTTTCATTACTTAGAAATATATTAAGATGTTTTTCAATTTCATTATTTAATATTTAATACTTTTTAAACTTCACGGAAAAGGATAAATATAAACTAAATTACGTGATTTAATAGGAAAAAAGGCGGAATGGAAGTTTCTAGCATTAATAAGAAAGCAATACGTACTTTAAATTCTACTTTATTTTTGTGGTGCGAACTTAAAGCTGATAAATTATATAATATTCGTCAAAATAGGCACCACATAGGCATTAGTTACTATGCATGGAACGGGAAGGCCTAACCCATGATTCAGCAACCTGAACACAGATCACAGCGATAGTGTTATAGACACGTCCTGGAGTAGTTGCTGGCAGTATTGAGCGTACTACGATAAAATTTAGAAACTGAACAAGTAACTGATGGGGTGAAAGTGGGTAGGTTTTATGTAGGGGTGTTCGAGCGAGGGATCATTTCAAGTCATATCGCTACCGATAAACATTGGAGAGGATTGCTCAACTGTTAAGAGTATGGCAGATAAACACTCGACCGGCGGAAGGACACTGGGTACACGTCATTTTGTGATGGTTTGGTTGCGGACAACGATTGCACGGGGGTCAACGGAACAGAACCTGAACATGATGCGCGGTAGGAAGAGGTAGGCCCAGTGCACGAATAACGTTGAAACAGTTATTGTCTGCGTCATTCATCGCAGAGCGAAGCACAAGACATCGAATCTGGCAGATTACAGATGGTCGATAGTAGCACGAGCAATCTCATGGTGTGACAATAACAATGGTCGACGGCTTGAGATAATAAATTATGCGGCCGAGCTGCCATAGGTCACCTGCATGACCCATAGGACAATGAAGGTGCGACTGGAATTTGCCGAGATACACATCATTGTGGTTGATAGGACGATTGGGCAAAGGTGTTCTTTAACGGACGAGTCAGATGCTCTTACTCTGGCAGGTGTAGATGTATACGTAAACACGACGGAGAGGGTTGAGCAATATGCATTGTTGTAGGGGCGAGTTTGAGTAGCTCGTTAGGGTTGGAGGCATCTCTTTTCGGTGCTACTGAGTTATATATCTTCGAGGATGGCCTTACAGCGAGAAGTATATAATGACATTCTCTGGAACACTGTCGTGCGAATGCTCCTACATCGATGACTTCCATTCATGTATGACATGACAATGGAGACACACAAGGCCCAATGTGTGAACGACTACTAGGTACGGTTCAATTACGAACGTTTGAGTGGTCCAGCTATGTCCGGATTCACAATCGAACATTCTTGTGGGTATATAACTGAACGAAGGGCTCGATATGTGCACCCCTCACACGGACTTGAGACAAGGACTGGTAGCTTTATGGGACAATCACTCAGGAATTCGACCTCTCATTGAGAGGCATGCTGAGGTCGTGTAGTGCATAGTCATGGACGGTCGAGGGGGTCATACCACGAGTTTGACAGACACCAACTCGCTTCCGCGACTGTGTTGATTGTTTGGCAACGCGAACTCGAACATATCGAGACCCTTGGGCGCACGTGGCATACCATCAATCTATGGTTCTGGGATGTTAAATATGCTTGTCGTCCGATAAGTTTGGTATTTGTTAGTTGTCTCATTAGGTTGTTGTTTATAAATGAGAAGGAGTTGTGATAGATGTATCGCATGTGTGGAAGGATGGAAAGAAAAGATTTGAGGATAACTTGTTACGGGTCGACATTTGCTGTAGAAAACTTTTGTTCGTGTGATCATTCTTATGTATTTTATAGTTATTCATACTATTTCCTCTTTTTTGCAACTTGAATATACGTAAGTGAAAAGAATGTGTTTCTTTGTATTTTAGAAGAAGTTTTGTAAATAAAGTGGTAGAATTAATGTGAAATTTATGATAAAAGTGAACTGGGTACATATTGTATTAGTGAGTTTTGAGGTGTGCACCTTAGGACTGGCTCCTTTTTCGTGCTGGAGTATTTACCTTTCTTGTGGTTGGTAGAGTACATCGGCACCAAATAATTTTTAATACTAATAGTAAATTGAGTTTTGATTGACCCCTCGAATGTATTTATATATCTGAAAACTAAGTTAGTAAACGGTGAATAGTAAAGCAAGTTTTAAGTTTATTTGCTGTTAAATCTGTTAAGATTGATTTATATACAGGTAGAGAAGCGTAATTCGGCTCGGCTTGTGTGTTGTATGAGAATAAAGGATCTCTATTGTGTGGTTCGTGTGTTGTGTATCGGTAAAGTTAAGGTGGTAGAAAATGGGTAG
>JABUQX010127076.1:0-17500 GCA_015478945.1 Trachelipus rathkii | reverse complement strand
ACATTGTTCTTTCGACTCATAATAAACTTTTCACCATAAGCTTCAATGCTATGCGTTTTATTTCCATCGTAAACAAACCTCCAAATGAATCACCAATTATATATATATATATATATATATATATATATATATATATATATATATATATATATATATATATATATATATATATAGCAGTATATATATATATATATATATATATATATATATATATATATATATATAGTTATATACAGAAGAGCACAACTATATATATATATATATATATATATATATATATATATATATATATATATATATATATATATATATATATATATATATATATATATATATATATATATATATATATATTTGAATAAGAAGACCCAAAATAGGATGTTCGTTTTTTGTTAAATTCTACAAATGGAAATGGAACATGCAAAGATGTTTTTAAACTTTATTAATAATTTCCCCAATGACATAAAATTTACAATGGCAACGAAAGCAAGCAATAATTTGTCATTTCTTTATGTTTTAATTGATAGATGTGGCTCGGTTTTAAAACTTGGGATTTCAGGAAAAAAACCTGCTCAGTGCAGGGTATGAATTATTATTATAGCTATTGTAGCGTAATTTTAAATTAAATTCCTGCAAAACTTTAATTAAAAAAAAATTAAATTTTTTTCAAATTGGAGCTTATTTCAATTTGAAAGGATTTAAAAAAAAAATTTTTTTTATGATAATAACTATCCTTTTCATGTACTATTTATAAAGCATTTAAAGTTTATCTGTTTAATATTTTTTTTCTATACGTTGTCCTGTGACTTGCGATTCAAAATGTGACTTTCAAGTTTCTTTTCCTTTTCTTGGGAATGAACCTAATTTTTTTAATGAGAAAATTCGAGCTATATTGAGTAGACATTTTAATTTTTAAAAATATTAATATTGTTTTTAAGAATCCTTTAACATTGGCAGCTTTTTCACTTTTAAAGACATCACTGAGCCGTTAATGCTTTCTAATGTCGTTTATTTATGTAATTGTCCCAAATGTAATTTGGGAAAGTACGTCGGTTGTAATTTTTTTTTTTTTTTACAGACAAACACCACAACTCACGGACAGATCCCTAATCAAGGGTGGGGGTGTACTCAATTAATGTCCGAGTAAGACGAAGCCAAGCCCAAGGAGAGAATTGCTCACATTCTCCCACCCGACCATTTGCCAACCTGGGACCCGCGCTTTGTTTGGCGAGTACTCTACCACTGATCTACCGGGCGCTTTTATGTAAATAAGTATAAAAATACATAGAAAGTACTTTTTTTCTAATTATATCTCATATTTCAAACCATTTTCATAATAACTTTATTGCAAAAATTTGCCTCCAGTACGCCAGTGGATATATATATATATATATATATATATATATATATATATATATATATATATATATATATATATATATATATATATATATATATATATATATATATTTATATATATGTTTATAATATATATATTTATATTTATATATAAATATATTTTTCTATATGTATATTGTGTGTATATATATATATATGTATATATATATATATATATATATATATATATATATATATATATATCTGAAAGTAATTTTGTGACTAATCTGTTACGAATTTTAACCATATATCGAAATTTGGAAGAAATGACTGACATGCTGATTGTTAACGTAGATTTTAAATGTTTATCAGTTAAATACGATCGTTATTTTGATTTGTTAGTGTTGAGTTGGGAAAAGATTTCACAAATCTAGGTTTCTCCAAACAATGAGATCATTCTTATAGCTAAATCTTTAGATTCGGATAATTCTTTTAGAAATATTGGAAGAATTCAGCACCAACTTCAATAAATTAGTTTTAGAAGCTGAAACTTCGCGGGCAACATGATTTGTGCACGGTAATTAAGACTGTGTACACGATTAAGACTGTGTACAAGGCTAAGGCTGTGTACAAGACTAAGGCTGTGTACAAGCTACACGCCCGTACCATTAAACCAGTGATTCCCAAAGTGGTCTATATCGACCCCCAGGGGTCTACAACAACCTGCAAAGGGTCCATGAAAGCTACCAAAAAAATTGGGGGTTCATGATGGATAATGTAAACGGTGAGTTAGGAATGATAAACAAAATTTCCTTGCTAAGCTTACGTATTAATTAAAATATTAGCAATAGTTCCATAATGTGTAAGTGTAGCCCATTCGCTTTCGAACTTGTAAAAACTTGCACATAATGATATAGCAGTATCATCATGTTACACTCATACGCGCAGTAGAAATTCTTGTCCATTCTTGTCTCAGAGCTTCGCGAAGACAGCGCAGTAAGACTCGTACTTGCACCGACTTGTTTAATGCGTCAGTCAATAAATACGAATGTGACAGACAAATACGTTCATTTGTTTCCTGAATCTTGAAAAGGAAAGTTTTAAAGGAAGATATTTTCAAAATATAAACTGGTATTAGAGCATATACAAATTTAAAGTGAATTCAGAGTTAAAATGAATCGAGATCATTTTTGTTTAGAGCGGCCGGAGAAAAGTAAGGTACATTAGCTTTTTTATGAAAAATTTTAAACTTTCTCTAACTCGTTAGATTGCGAAAGATAGACCAATTACATCAGATCCATGACTCGAGTTTTTGCTTTATGTTGGAATGGCTTTGGAGTGTATTTTAGATGATGCCATGAGCAGGGATTCTTCTTTAATAATAAGAAATACGTGAAAGCGTGAAGAACAAGCGTTGAGGGAGACAGAGAGATAGTTTCAGCATGTCATTTAATACTAAACTTTGTCTATTATATATATATTATCATATATCATAATCATATATAGTATAATATATAGTATATTATATATATAATATATACTACTATATATATAATTATATATATATTATATATATTATATATACGATCATATATATTATATATAGACATATATATATATAGTATGATATATATATTTAAGTCTTAGCAGAAAAACTCATTATTCGCAGTTGGCTAAGCCAGGGGGTACTACCCAAAGAACCGGAAACACATACGCAGATGTCTTACGAGACAAACAACAAAAGTTTTGGGACTCTGCATTAAACAACTCTGTGATGCACGATACATATACACAGGGAACAAAACCGATTGTTACAAGAATATAGTACAAAGAAATGAAGCTCTGAAATCTAATAAACAATGTAAACTAAGTAAAATATATACTAACATGAATAAACATAAATCAAAAGAAAAAAAAACGAATATGATACGTACTACCATTTTCTCTCTCTCTCTCTCACATCACAATAAAACTAATATACTATATATAATATATATATATATATATATAGTATATATATACTATATATGATTATATATTATATTATATAGATATATATATAAATATTAATTATTACCTATAATATAAATATACTATATATATATATATATATATATATTATATATATATATAATATATAGTAATATATATATATATATATATATATATATAAATATATATATATATATATATATATTATATATTATATATATATATATATATTTATATATATATAACTATATATATATAATATATAGTATTATATATATCTACTATATATGTATATCATATGATAAGTATATAATATATATATTTATATAATTTATATTATATATATATATAATATATACTAATATATATAGTATATATATACTATATATATATATAATATATATTATTATAATGATAATATATATATTAATAGAGAGAGACGAGAGAAGAGAGAGAAGAGAGAGAGAGAGAAGAGAGAGGAGGGGAGTATGTATCTAGAAATTATGACAGACCTTGAAGAGTTGTTAGCGGATATTAATAATTCAAATTTTAAATGTATAGCAAAGTACAAATAGGTTATGAGATTTGTTTGTGTTTTAAACATCATCACATTGTTAAAAAAAAGGCATTATCATCAATGGACACAAAATTTAAATCTCACGATTTTTGCAATGTTAGTAACATTTTTCTTTTCAAAACAAAATAAACATGTCTCATCTCTTTAAACAGCCTAATCGTCTGTCTTTACGTTGTTAAACAGAGGAACATCTAAAAAAAGTTATCTAACAATATATGACGTGAGATAGTATCTTTGTGTACAATTTCTATTTCAACTTTTAATTTATTTGTTTGAAGTATTATACTGTTTTTAAATACTGTTTTTAATTTTATTATATATATATATAATATATAATTATTATATATATTTATATATATATATATATATATATATATATATATATATAATAATATATATTATATATATATGTATATTATATATCATATATATATATATATATATAATATAAGTATATAAACCTTAAGTAAACTGTGGTTCTCAGAAGATAATTTTACGTATTGAATGGTTGGTAATGCATTTTTAATTTAGGTAAAGAAAAATTGAGAAATTTGATTTGCTCATATTAAAAGAACTTAGTCTGTCTTATGTGCTTTTTAGTACTTCAATAATAAGTTTTAAATTTCATGTTTATTATAATTTTTTAGTTATTTCAACGTAGAATATTAATTATTTGTGTCCACAATAATTGTAATGTAATATATAATATATATTATCATATATATATATATACTATTCATACTATATATTTTATGTATAATATATACATATACTATATATATATAATATATATATATATATATATATATATATTATATATATATATAATATAATAATCATATATATATATAATTATATATAATATACTATTAGTATTGCACTGTTTAACAGATTTTTAGATATTCACAGTATGAGCAGAGAACGAGCAGGTTCCTACAGTAAAAAAAAAATTATAATATTTGGAGTTTTGGAAATGGGTACATAAAAAGGGTTTTCAACTTGTTTTTTTTTTTGTTTTTTTTTTGTCTTTTTCGGAATTTAAATTATTTTTTTTTGTTTTAACTAAAGGAATACCCTCAGGGTAAACCGCAAAGATGGGCAGGAGGGGGTCCTCGGCCTCCCGGTGGACGAGGGGGGACATCCCCCCTCCGGGATGGTCTCCGGAACCCCCGCATCTTTGTGTCTTTGAGGTGTCGCGGGGCTTCCCTGCCGACATCCCCCGGGAGGTATGAAACATACCCCCCTCTGTCCCCCGCTCTGCTCGAGCCCCCTAAAATTCCGGTGAATAAAATATTTTTATTTTTGGAAAATCTTTTTATTTCATTTTTATTTAGGGGCTCGAAGCGAACGGCGCGGACAGAGGGAATGTTAGGACGTTTCATAGCCCCGGAGGCGTAATGGTCGACAAAGAACCCCGGCGGACACCAAAGACACAAAGGAGCGGAGGAGTTCCGAGAGAGCGATCGAGAAGGGGCGGAATTAGATCCCCCGTCGGTCCACCGGAGCCGTAGAGAGACCCCGCACTCCGCATCTTTGCGGTACCCTCAGGTCTCTACTTAAAAAAAAAAAACTTTCATACTTCAAAAAAGAAAAAAAGAAAGAAAAAAAAAAAAAAGAAAATCCGGTAAAGCTACATTTTGCTATCCCTGGAATGTCACATGTTCCATTTAGTAAAATTTGTTTATACTGTAGGACCTTGCCGTTCTCTAGTTAATGCTGTGAGCATTACAAAAATCCTGACCCATATTATATATATTATATATTATATATATTTAATTACTATATACCTATATATAATATATATATGATATATATATATATATTCATATAAGAGTATTATATCTATATTATATTATATCATATATATGATATATATATATAGTATTGCTAAAGCTTTCTCATTTTCAAAAGTCTATGGTGGAGCACAATAAACAGAAGAAAACCAAACCATTTTTAGATTTTATTTAATATTAATTTAAATTAATAGTGAAATAAAGAAAGTATTTAAAACTAGGGTAAATACAGAATGTTTAAAAATCCAATTCACAGGTTTACAAACCTTTCCAAGCTTAAATTATTTTGAGAACCACAGTTTACTTAGTCCTATATATATATATATATAATATAATAGTATTATATATAATAGTATATAATATATATTATATATATATATTATACTATATATATCACCTAATATATATATATAAATCTTTTTAATTTTAATTTTATATATATTATTATATATATATATTTATATTATTATATTATATATATATATTTATATATTAATATATAATATATATAATTATATATATATATAATATTTATATATATATATTATAATATATTATTATATATATATATATATATATATATATATATATATATAGTGAACATATCGATTATAAAATTGCCAGCAAACGATTTAACAAGAGAGAAGATCTGACCTGAGGAAGATCTCCTACGAGAGGAGTCCCTCCTTCCAGTAAAAGAGCGAGAGCGTGTGTTGCCTGACCTCATTGTTGAAGCCAGTAGCATGACTTCAGTAAGGTCAGGTAGGCCTTTATCAAAAGCAGATATCGGTGCCCCTACAATGGCAGGATGTCTGCAGGATGGATAGCCTCTTAGTAGGGATAGAGCTGTAGGGGGTTGTGTGAACGCGAAAGATGAAAGGGATAGATCAGCAGGGTGGGGAGAGAGATGGCGCAGCAGGGAAAGCTGTAGGGGCAAAGACAACAGAAACATGAGGGGCACGAATCCTCAGCATTTTGTAGGTCTTCTCCGCCACCTCCTTGAGAGGGAGAGCAGAGTCAAGAGAGACCAATATCTTCTAAGCCCATATGGGCATCTTCTGCAAGAAGAGGTGACTAACTAATCATATGTATGATTCGACCGTCGTCGAATGTGGACTTAGTGGAAACCAGAGGGGAGGCCAATACAGACAGAGACCAGAAAGCGAGAGAGAGAGCAATTGAAAGACAGAGATAGTCAGAGGCGATTATATTGAAGAGATTGAAGTGAATCTAGGATTCTTGACTGAGAATTTGATTGGAATATTTATACAAAGAAGAGAGAAAGAAAGAAAGAAGCGTTGATTCGTTCATCGGTGCAAGAATTTCAAGGAAAGAGAAATCTCCCATGATTTTGGGATTTTAAAATGAATATAAAAGTTTAAATATATAAATTATTTCATTTTGTTAAATTTTTTGGTTTTAGAGAGCAGCACAAATGGTTTGAAATCATTTCTTTTGCTATTTTGAGATAATTAAATATTAAAAATTACACAAAAATAAAGATTATTAAGAAGAAATTTGAAAATATAAATTGAAGAAGGTGGAGCTGCGTTTCCCAGTCTATCGTCGGTCATATGAAATAAATGTTCCAGAAGAATGTCTCTTCCACTGGTAGCAGGGCTGGGAAACCCCTCCATCACCAGTTTAGCTGTTTTCCAACGAATGGTGGTCGATATTTCGTATTAACATTACTAATCGTCCAATAACAGTTGATTGTGGTTGATAATGATAATAATAATAATTTGATGTTACAACATTCAGCTTGATTGTGTCCTACTTCATTAAATTTTAATATCATAGTGAAATCTATATACACAAACATACTAATAGAATAACAGTGATTGTGGTGATAATGAATTTAATTAATACAGTAATCGCAGCAAAGAGTGCTAGAGAGCGAGAGCTGCAGTAGATAAAATATTATATATAGGAAATATTGTGGTAGGATATCAATATCTATTAATTAAAACATGAGTCAGCGCCATCCATAGATAGTAATATTAATATTAAAATATCAGTAATTACTTGGTGATAATTAGGAAATATGTTAGTGTTTACGTAAATTTAATAAGTAATATTAATGATGATAATAATAGTATGTAATATTAATATATATATGTATATATATTTTTTAATTTTTTTTATGTATTTCATATTTATTTATATAAAAGGCTCAGTGTTAGAGCACTCGCCAAACCAAGCGAGGGTCCCAGGTTCGGGTCCGCAATGCGTCCACCTCGTGTCCTTCGTCATAAGCGTCATATATCTCTGATCCGGCTCCTCTCACCAACTCCACCTCACAGATACGCCTTGGGTGGAGAATGGAGCCTATTCTCTCCTTCGGGATTGGCTCCGTCCTGCTCGGACGTTAATGAGTACACCTCCTCCTTGATTAGGGGCTCTGCCCGTGAGTGATGGTGTTTATTTCTGTAAAAAAAAAAAAAAACTATAGTCTCCTTTCTCTTGCAGAAGGTGTGCCCCCCAATAGAGCTACCATGGCAACTAGAAGCTCTGCGGGTTTTCTGTCTCCCAAGGTCTCATCTCGAAGGAGTTGATCCAACTTGTCTTCCGAAGAAAGGACAAGAGAGATATTAACAACTCCCTGAGGGTAGTATAATGAGTTGTAGAGGTAGAGGGTGTCGCGAACTCTCTGCAGGGTAACGTTGGGAATAGCGGTAATAAGGTGGCTATACTTTTCCCGTATGGTTGCTCCCACTGGAAACATAGCCTCCGCTTGGCTGGAGGAACCATAGTTTAGGGTTCTCGGCCTTGAAGGGTTGCAAGCGTAGAGTGTGGGTTGGGGAGGTGTATAATCTTGCACGGTGCGGGCAACAGGGGAAAAAGAAGAGAGAGAAAGGAAAGCTACTCAAATCGGTGATAAAAAAAGAGGGGTACGTAATTTCATGCAATTATATATATATATAATAATATATAATATTATATATATTATATATATATATATATAATATATATATATATATGACTATTATATAATATCATTATTATATATATATATATATAATAATTTATACATACATAACTTCAGGATCCTCTATATATATATGAGATTATAATTTATATATATTGGAATTATTAATTGTTTTGACTCGTTATGCGGGAAATCGATTATGAAAAACAACGAATTTGCGGGCCTTCTATGCAGCAATCATATCTATTAGCGTGATGCATAATAAGAAATAACAAAAGAATGTGATCTATAATAATATATTATTATTTATATATATATTATATGATATTATATGATTTATTATAAAGTATATTATTAAGTAGCAATGAAAAAAAAAAAAATAATTCGTAAAATTTAATACAAAAGTAAATAGTATAATGAGGGTATATAAAAAAACTCCCCCCCGGACCCGCGAGCTTGCGAGCGGAGCACCCCGCGGATGATATAGAGGGAGGGGGGCCGAAGGCCCCACCCCGGATCAAAATCATTAAAAATATAGTTAAAATACAAATATCATAGTATGTGCAGGTGTCACAAACTTACCTATTACATCGCAAAAATGAAATAATAGCCGACGCCATTAAGCTACTCATATAAGACTAAGTGTGAAGCACAAAAAAAATACTAGTCATGGCGTATGTGATAGTGTAAGTAAATCATGTGACCAGTATACCTATGTATGTAACCTAAATGCAGTGGAAAATACGGACAATGGAATCGTGTCTGGTGAGTCAAATCGTATAATAGCCTGATAAATTATAAATATATAGTAGTATTATACGATAAGATAGTATTAGATGTAGTATATTATATAATATAAGATAATATATAATAGAAAATATAGAATATAGATATTATAATAAATATATATAGTATAGATATGAGCGATGTGACCGGGAACCAGATGGTCCGGCCGACCCGGAACGTGCCTGGAACCTTTGGAAAGTCGGCGGACGGAACAGACGTGTTACGTGACTGTCCGCTTACACCTAACATAATGTGACGTGAAACTGGTCGGTCTGAGTGAGGTTAACAGGTGGGAGGTGCTCAGTCCTAGAAGTGGTGGTCGGGGCTTGAACTTAGAGGCCAGTTACTGGGGGAGCGGCGTCGTAGGTGGCTGTCCAAATGGGCATCTAGCGAAAACCCAAAGAAATCGGAGCTAGATGGTAATAAGATGGGAATTATAACCACAAATGATTGAAAATTCAACGAGTACGTTGCAAAAGGAGTAAAAAGCCCTGGATGAGAAAAGCATGTGTGGGAAAAAGGGGCGTTGGGGTCAGGAAGCGGATACGGTGGTCAGGTAAGAGACAACGGAGTGGTAGTATAACCACTAAAGTTGTAGAAGGAAGGACTGTTATGTCCCGTTATCGCTTATAACCCAAATTTGACGCAGTTGTGTATTGTACTAGATAGAATACCTATCAAAAAGAAGTTGTAGGTAAATGGGGGGGTGGTAAATTTAATTGGTATGTGGGGGAAAAGGGTATTAACGGAAATATGTGAATCCCTATCAGGGAGCAAGGGTAAAGTAGTGTGTAAGTGATTGAGAGCACCGTAGAAAACAAGCGTGAATTTATTTAGTAGTAGAAATCAGGATCAAGTTTAATGGGTTTGTAAAACTTGTTATGCATGGAAGAAGAAATATACTCGTACCCAATGTTCTCTTTACTAGAGAGGGATTACCCAATATTAATTACTGTACAAACCAAACCATATTACGGGAAAAGGTCCAATTAATTAAGTAATAAGAACATGAAACTTTGTCAAACCCGGGGAGCGTGAAGAAGTGGACGATTTCTGTCGCCACTAAAGGCATTTAACGAATAATCGGACCTTCAATCGACCAATTTGGGAGGGTGGGTTTCGAAGGACTCACCCTAATTGCTAAAGGTATCCAAAAATAAAATGGGTAGGTTAAGTGAGGTAAGACTGTAAAAATAAGAAAATAGAAGAATTAATTCGTCAAATGTAAAGAAGTAGCAATGAATATAATTTGAAAGTAAAAGAATAAGTATGACGTGTAAAAGTAAATTCATTGAAATGCCAATTTCAAAAAAGCAGTGAAAGAAATGAAGGCAGGTAAGTAATTAATTTAATATGGAGTTGTAAATAGTATATATACGTGTGACCAGATAGTAACACAATGTGTGTGGACCCCCTTATAATAACCATTTGAAATTAACGTGTATAAATTAATTTTATCTTAAGTGAAAAATTATATTCAGTAAATATATGATAGGTTAAATAGGTTTTAAATGAACTGTATTTATAGGTCAAATAAAGTATATTGAATCGATAATATAGAGTGAATAAAAAGAAATAAAAAAGAGAAAAGAATAAACTGTCAAGGTATTAAAATGAAAAATGCAAAAGTATTAGTTATAAACTTTATCTAAAAATATACCATGATTATAGAATTAAGTCAATGGTTAAATAAGTCTAATTAATACAGTACTGATATGAAAGATTAGAACTTAAGAAGAATCTATCTTTAAGTATAAAGTCAACGTAAGTAATATATGTATGAAACCATAACCAATAGGCATTCAATCAAATCAATTAAATGGGTATATGAAAATAGGGTAGATATTTGATTTCATGGAATGAAAACAGATGAGATAAGTATTTCGAATATTTATTAACACCAGTTACCCGTAGAATACAAAGCTCCCTGTAAGCTTAAGAAGAATTAAGTTATGATATAGTAAGATGAATGAATATAAGAGACTGGAGGATAATAAATTGTGAATTAATACGTCAAAAAATTAGAGTAATAAAAAAGAAGGAAATAAATAAGGATACAAGAGAAGTAGGATGGTAATAATAGGGAACATCAATGAAGAATTTAAGTATAAAGATAACTGAATGAAGTAAAGAATACTTAAAATGAATAAGTAGATAAGAGTAATAAGAATGAAGTAGAAATATAAGAAACAAGAAAAAATAAGAAGAATTAATATAATAAGATGAATTAAGATGTATAATAAAGTAAAGAGTAATAAGAACGTAAGGAATAAGAATGCTAAGGAGAGATCACAAATGTAAAAGGCTTCGTTGTAGAGGACTTTTGAGAAGGAGAAAAAGAAATCATATGATCTCAGGATAAAAGAAACCTATGAACCAGTTGCGAGAAGGAACGGAAGCCGTGATAGAGCATCCGCCCAAGCAGAATAAAAAAGGAGAGGAGATAACAGAGAACGTAGGCAAGGTTACAGAAAGAATCCAACAAAATTAAGAGCTGATTATATCAATAAAGAGATTGAAAAAGTAGCAGTGACAGCAGCACTATCGTCCTGAATTGAATTAAATGAAATGACGCTACAGAGCTCAAAAGAAATTATGGATCATGTAAGCAAAAGATGGATTTGACACGGATGTTTAATAATTATTATATTAAATTAAAAAAAGGATAATTTTAAACACTAATTAAGTTGAATGAATAATAATAAGAGAATAAGAGTTAGCTAAAAATATTTCAACTGTTCTTAAAGCTCTACAAGACAAAACAAAGTTAATAGGAAGACGAAGACAATATTAAGAGATAAGAGAAGATAGGTACGTTAAGAGTAAAGAAAAAGAATGAAAAAAACACTTCATCATTATACGGACACCCATTGATAAGGAAAGTTATACGATGCGGAAATGCACTTGCAGCAGCGTATAATTAATTTTCACAACGTAAGATTAACACAAAATATCCTTTAAGTAAATGAAAAACAATTACATTTGTATTAAAAATACGATTTGTATGATTAAGAATATGCAAGAGAACTTTAAATTACTAAATAAATAATTACAATTTAAACATTCTTGAAAAAGTAAAGCTGATTTAGGTTATAAGATTTTATGCTTCCGTAAGAAAGCAAGAAAATTTAGTGTATGAATTATTGGGCAATGAAACGAAACACTCTGTATTATGTGCGGTATGAATTGTGAAATGGCATTATTAGTAATGTAGTATAGTATTAGCTTATGTATATAAGCCTTGAGATGGAAGTGACTGGATATAATAAAAGTAAAAGTGAAGAATCAATAAGCCGAACTGTGGTAAAATCGGTAATGACGTTTACACCTTAATAGTCTAAGTGAAAGTGGCGTAGTGCATATCTATCTCAAAAAGACTAATAGAAAAGGGAGGGATGTACGTAGTGCAAAGCCACATAGTGCTTCCTAGTAGATAATACGCTGAATGGTGATATGAATTAATTAGTATAGACGTTAATTAAACAAATTCTAGTAAATTGGAGTGTTCGTGTGACCTGTCGTGATAATGGAGTACTTAATAAAAATCTGAAAAAGCTGTTTCTATGTATACAGATAATGGATATATTTTCTGAATAGATGTGTGATATGTTCGCTTATAAGTGTAGTGGGGTGACTTACCGAACCACCTCCCGAGTTGCGGCGATTAGTAGTGAAAAGGCATGTTGTAATGTAAAAAGTTCTATAAAACAGTTTGCAAATCAAAATATGTTAACTTGATGTGCAATATAAATAAATCTGTTAATGTATTATCGTTGACACAATGTTGTAATAGACTGGAACGAACAAACTAAAGTAATAAGTATTTAATCGTGGGTGTATAAGTCAAGAATCAAATTGTCTTAATTAATTATAGAACCCGGAATTTATTTATAAATATGATCCAAGTGGACTGTAGGTATAGATCATCAACATCCACCGCTAGAGTGACTTCAACTAGCGAGAAGTATAGTTCATTGGTGGAAATGCAAATATTTGTCATAAGTTCAAACAACGTAACCCCAAAGCTTAAGTGTATAAGCTAATGTTGACGTACTATCAAGTCAAACTCCTAAATTGCTAATGGGAATTTAAATAAGTGCAGACTATAAGTGTTGTGTGCAATTTAACTAGTATGACTGTAAGCGGTTTGCAAAGGTGTAAGAAAGTCAGAAGGTACTAGTTCATTAGTGATTCTTACTAAAACAGTCGTCCGTTGCTAGTGATAGGTGTAGTTCTCCCTCGGATCTGTATCTCCTTTGTAGTATAAGATTTGCATCAGTGCAAAGTGAGCACCATGTATAAAGAGTGTGGAATTAATAATCATTCCAAATGTATGTACAAATGTGAATAATCCTCAGTGATCTACATAGATTATAGAGTACTCTGTTGGAATCATCCCAGCTTAAATGTGTTGATTTCAAGTGCAGTTCATTGCAAATCTTGCCTGAATCAATATGCTGAGTGATAACTAATTCACATCTTATGAATAATATATCCTTAGTACTGAAGAGTTAATCTCCTGCTATAATTTTCCATGTTGTTTTATGACAATGTATTGGTAGGCAAAGGAGTATATAATATCGATTCTAGCTTATTCTAAAAAGACATGTAGATAGTTCCAATAATATTTAAGATTTGCCAGTGTAATTACTTGTTAATATATGTTGTGCAATATAATATCAGTCAAAACAAACAAGTAGGCTCTCAGATGGATCGCTCACCCGACCACTCTAAAAAAACAAATGAAAGTGTGGTGGATTATCTCTATTAAATGAATTGCGATTAATACTACGTTCGAGTATGGCAAGTATGTGTGAAGTTGAAATCTCGGTCTATATTTAGGAATATTCACCTTTGGCAGTCGTGCACGTAGACTAAAGTCGTGAGGATGATGCCTGTGAATGAGTGTTAAAGAGGATGGTGTAGGGGCGGATGGCATGTGTGTCAGCTCAGGATGTGTGTAATGGATGGGAATGGTATGGTTACACTTGGCATATGGTATACTTCATTTAGAATGAAGCTCGCCTGAGTCTCTGAGACCGTTAACAGTCAAATGAAAGAAAGAAAAAAACAGAACACAAATGTTGTGTTGAAACAGCATGCCAAATAATGCACATGCTTCCATCTCCACAGTAATTATACAAAATTTAGAGTTGAGCACGAAGATCTCACAGAAAGTGTGTAAGAATCGCTCTCCAAGTGTTCACCTCCTCAGCAATACCTATTATAATATTTTCTCACTCACGATTATTTTATTCAGTATGTGTCTTGGTTATTACGTCTATGTGAATATGAGACATAGAATCATAAAAAATTCCACCAATATGTGAAGATGGAGTATTTATTCAGGAACAATGTTAAATACTAAATATATCTGGCGTGTGGGTACCAAAAACAATTGTATCACAAGTGTTTCATCTGCAATTTTAAGTGACTATAAGCTACTGTAAAAATAGAGCGAAGTGGAAACCTCCAATGATAAATTTGTGCTAGAGGCGTGGTTGACTAATCGTGTGTGTGCTTGTTTTTGTAATATTATACCTGCTGAGGGTCCAGGATAGCCTACTATGATCCTAATGGTATCGGATCTAGGGAAATAGTATCCATTCTTAACATTGTATATAGAATGAGTTCTTAATCAAAGCCTAGAGAAGTTCGTGGTGAATGAAAATACATGGATGTTCAATCTGGTATGGTATGGTAGAAAATGTCAACCCTCATATAACTACTTATAAAGGACGGTCTGCAAATGTTCAAACTGCTAATTATGTATGTTAATAGTGAGTGTGTTTATCAATGTAATACAATACAGGGTTGGATTTCTCATATAACTGAAAATATGTGTACAAAAGTGCTAGATCGCTTCAGGTTGTTCGTAACATTGACAATTAGAGCGTGGTGCTCGTTAGTATAGGTCGGAGTAGGTCATTACGTATGAGCTGTAAGTCGATCAGGCCGTGGACATCAGTGTTATATTATATGGCATTGTAATGCGTTTACCTACATCAATGGAGTCCACCAGCAAATACTACCTGGATGCAATACTCGTGGGGAAGAAATTCAAGTGAGTAAGACACTCTCATGCTCGACGCCATAGGGGGTCGTCATATAATCCACTATCACTTAGCTATTGTAAGATGTTCAATGCGACTGCCTAGGTGCAATAGTTCGTGTCATGTGGAATTATATTGGGTAGCACATATAATTTGAGGTAAAGAGAGACTGCCGCCACCCCTCTGTCGGGTGTGTGGTCGTTAACAAATATGGTAACACGATAATATCACATGTAACAAAACCAAGCAACCTCTCGGTGGTGCGTGCGCAGTAAGGAAGTCTCAAACTCCAACACCCGCAAAGTCAGGATTTGAATAATGAGGTGGTGAATAAAGCACCCCAGGCATCGGTAAGAGCAGTGCAGATGTGTGGCGGACTTACAGATCCAGGGGTCCAACAATATTAATGGGAATTCAGGCCCAGATTGAAATAATGGACACAATATTGACGGGCAGGGGGGAAGAAATTAAGAGCGTGCCCTGTACTTTGTAAATATACAAGGACGTGTTGCGGATGAGGTGGAGAAGTCACATTGGATGGGATGGCGAGGATGAGTGAGAGGGAGTTGGTGCGGGATCACCCGAAGAATAGTTTCTAATAGAAGATAGAAATAAGAAAAGGAAAGTAACAGTAAGATAAAGCAAGTTAATAGATTGAATGAGAAGTGAAATTAGAATAAATAAATGTATAAAGCAAGTAAAACAAAAGAGAAGTTGTTGATTCAATAAACTAAATGATGACTACAAATGAGCGAAAGTACTGATTAGGAGTTATTGAAGAGTGACTAAAATCGAAGGAAATCCGAGAGAAGACAGGTGCAGACGGAGAAGGGAGCAAAATGAATAATATTGGTGATAGCTTGGGAACACAGAGAAGGGGGCAAGGAAGTGACACGATTTTCCCTCACTAATAATAGAGAAGAGAAAGAGGAATACCCAGTCCAGCAATTAATAAGGACCACTTAAAAGCCCCCAAGTCAGATAACACTAAAGCCATTCTGCCTTCAATATCCCGGTGTCCCCTCGATTGTGGTGGGAGACAAGATTCATACCTGGGTACTATTGGTATAGCAGGAATGAGCAGGTAGCATATAATTTTCTGTGCACAGTGGCCGCTGACAAAGTCCAAAAGTAATCGGCGTGAAGCCTACTTCGCCCTACTGATTAATGCAGGAAGTAGAACCAGATGATTTGATAAAGAATCATTGGGTTCCCCAAAGAGGTAAGTTCTCAATGAAATGTGAGTTGAAGAAATTTTGAGAGGAAGTGAAAGAAAGTATGGTCGTGTAGAGTGATCATAATAAATGAAAAGGACGAAGAGTTTACTGTAAATGGGTAGGACAGGATGTAATGTGTTGGGAAAATAATTTAATACTGGGTGTACCCCCAAGAATGGAGTGGCAGCGGTATGAAAGGAATAATTATGTGAGGGAAGAGACGGTTTAAATTTCACTTTTTTTATTGATAAAATCACGTAAAAAATCAGTTAACTAACTATGAAAGATTAGTTAAAATGATAATAAAGAAAGAACATATTATAAATTATAAAAGTAAAACATAAATATTGGATAAATAAGACTATACAAAATGTGCGATTAAAGAAAACGGTGACAATTAAGTAATTATAACGAACAGAATCTATATATAAGATAACTATGATAATAATGATAACGATAACATTCATCAATTGTATTGCATAAGAACCTTTTTCGGTAAACATGTACATGTAGTCATTATATTATCTAGATTGAACAAACTGACATATATTATTTTCAGACAAGATTGGCTGGAACAATAACCGCTATATAAAATATAACTCAAATATTTAAAGAATGTAGAACTACTACAAAATAATTCAGAATGTTTAGATAAATTTCAGAATAGGAACGCAACATCGTAAGACGTTCTAGCGGTAATTAATTAGTAATTTTACTAAATTCTATGTAATGTGCAAAATTATAATACATACAAAAGCGGATAATAATTATATATAGTTATTTAGCAATTATATATAGTATCTCTCTATTCTTTT
>JABUQX010127075.1:15000-16617 GCA_015478945.1 Trachelipus rathkii | reverse complement strand
ATATATATACCTATATATATATATATATACCGTATGGATATACATAAAATACCTATTATAATGATATCATATATATATTATATAATATATTATATATATATATATATATATATAATTTTACACCCCACTCACGGGCAAAGCCCTATTCAATGGAGGGTGTTTGAACACCTCAAAAATTAATTCTAACGCCAAATTACGAAGAACGGGGCAAAGATGAGCATCTATCAATTAAAGTGGAGAATACAAATTGAGTCAGAAACACCGAAGATGGAAGAGAACTTCCACAGAACAGAGAGGTGACAAGAAATGAAGGAAAGCACCACAGCACGTACTAGTTATGTAGTTACACTAAATACTCAGAACACCAAACTCATTGTTTGCCGACACGACCCCCTCCTGTGCTACGATGGGCGTCGCCCTGGAGGTGTGTACGCGAGAGGAAAGTTCCATTAGAGCACTTGACTTACTAACAGTACCCTACTAGAACGAAGAAAAATAAAGCACCAACATTGCCACAGCAAAGAGAGAGGGTTCATGTAAACTAGAAAGTACAGACAGTTTATAAGCCTTTGCCTTTTGACTCGACCTCTATCCAAAAACCGAGTGTTTGAAACCTACGAGCCCCACTGAGTATGGTTATACAGTACTCCATACAATGGTGATGAGACCTTTGTTAAGCTGGAATAAACTGAGAAGAGGGAAACACCCAAGTCCCCTCGCAGTCTAAACCCATAACTCTCAAGTTTAACATTTGAGGACCGCTTAGCACAACGTTCCGTGATGTGAGGTAATTTACCAAAGACATTTTTGTTTATGTTAAGGAGAAGGATGTTTATATTTTCAACAGGAGAGACGAGAGAACCATCGAAAGAGATAGGAAAGTTAGAAGGTGTCTTAGAGATTGAGATTTGTGGAGGTTGGGTTTTTAAAGATTTAAATTGCCCAAGGTTCAAACGACCCCACCCGGAAATTCTATCCAGATCAGCGAGAATAGAATCGGAAAGATTAAGACGAGGGCAGTTCTAGAAGTAAAAGAGGAAGCAACATTGAAATAAGTTGAAGAATGAAGGGCCGATTCATCGGCATATGAGTGGATAGAGTTAGATGTGCAGGTGAGAAGATCATTAAAGAAAAGCAGGAAAAAAAGTGTTAGATAAGAAAGAACCCTGAGGAACACCACTATTGCCAAAAAAGAAGAAGAAGAAGTCGCCCCATCAACAGTAGCCGATATTGAGTGATTTGAAAGAAATCTAGACATAATAAGCAAAGAGAAAGCAGAAACCCAAAGGAGGGCAGCTTGGAGGTCAGTGATGCGTGCCATACCCCGGTCAAATGCTTTGGATATTTTAAGCGCCATCACGCAAGTCTCCCCGTATTTCCTTAGGGCGGAAAACCATAAATCTGTTAAATAGGAAAATATTTCGCCAGTAGACCTCAAGCTCCGAAAGCCGTTCTAGCAATCGAAAAGAAAGGAATGAGATTTCAACATGGTTTAAGAAGTGAGAAATTAGGTGGGTTTCAAAGATCTTAGATAGAATATAAGTTAGAGCTATTGGGCGATAGTTAAAAGGATCAGAGTGGTTTCCTTTCTTCTGAATAGGTTGGATATATGCGCGC
>JABUQX010127075.1:0-10000 GCA_015478945.1 Trachelipus rathkii | reverse complement strand
CCCACTGACCTAAACACTCTCACACGAACATTCTACGTTAATCCTATAAAAAAGCACCTTAAATACAACTTTCCCTAAATTACCCCCCACCCCATTTTCCTCCAACACCCTCCAACAGTTCACCCCTTATTCACTCTATCATATGCTTTCTCTAAAACTAAAAAACACCCATACACTTTCCCATTCCTCTCTATACTTTTCTCAACAAGCATCTTTAGTGTGAACACATTGGATCCAGCACATACCCTCTTCCCTCCCTAAATCTTCCTTGTTCTTCCCCCAATTCTTACCTCCTTCCGTATTAAACCTTTCTCTCTCAATATATCAGGAAAATTCTTCCGTACACTTTCTACTCTATACCACAACTTAATAAACATGAATATTCCTAAATATAATTATCCAAATTAACCATACCCATATCCACTTTCCCCTAATATACAGGGGAACCAAACATTCATCCAGACCCAAATATCACTGTTAGAAGTGGATAACAAAACTGACAAACCACTCACTTACGCAAAAACCATTACCATGAAATCAATGATGAAAACCTAAGTGACAGCCATTACACTGCCGACGCCCAAGATATACCTCCTCGCTCTGCAACATTTCCATTCTCACACCGTCCAGACCCTGCAGACTTCCCTTTTTTTTCCTTTATTCAAGGCCCTAATAATTTCCTCCATTTGTTTTTCATCCTCCCCCTCCCTCCCCACTTCATTTCCCATCCTCACCTCTTGTATATCTTCCTCCCCCTACCCCACCCCCTTCATTCAAAGATCCACTAAGAATAAACATACACACACCACACACTACTTCCCACACCAATAAATAACCTCTCCTTACTGCATAATTTCCAACATCCCACCATCTCCTCCCTTTCAAATAACCTATCCCTCCAACCCCGGCATTCCTGCTTCCACATTATTATTTAATTTAACCTCTTTCACAGGACATCTTAAACTCACACACGATAAATACAAAAAAATTTTCGCCGTCACAATATTCTTACATCATTCGCTCTTTTGCTCTTCTACAATGTTCGCCCATAACATCCCAACACACCTCTATGAATAATACCAACTAACATACTACTCTATTTTCCGTCCCAGCTATCTTCTCCCCTACTTCCCAACCATTTCACATAAGCCTCCTTTTTCTTTTCACCACCTCCTTCACCTCCCCTCACTCCACCTTTCACTCCCTTTCCTTCTGCTGGCACCCACCCTTTTTACTCCACATACCCTTCTAGCCCTCTTCAGCATACTGGCCCTCTCTAAATCTCTTCCACTCCCCCTCCCACCTCCCCAATTCCCGTCCCTCTCACGTTTCTCCACCTGTGCCTTACATACCTCTCCTAAACTCCCTCTTACATACTATCTCCCTCCAAATTTTTCCACTTTATCACTTCCACCTCCTCTTCTCCCCTTTCCCCTCACGTCACCTCTCCTTCCCACCCCTTATCCTAGCAATCACAAAGGAGTGATCC
The DNA here is from genome assembly GCA_015478945.1 of Trachelipus rathkii. Classification (NCBI taxonomy): domain Eukaryota; kingdom Metazoa; phylum Arthropoda; class Malacostraca; order Isopoda; family Trachelipodidae; genus Trachelipus; species Trachelipus rathkii. Next base: position 8,511 of record JABUQX010127075.1, on the reverse strand, counting down.
GATATCCCCCTCCCCGTCCCTCTAAACACATTTACATCTAATAATCTACCTCTATCTTTCCCCATTTACACACACATAATCTAGTATCGCCTTCCCCCCCGTCTATCTCACTCTTCCATGTATACTTATGATTATCATTTTTTTGAACCAAGTATTTTTCCCCACTATCATTCTTCTTTCGACACATAACTCTATCAGACTTTCTCCCCATCAACATTCCTCTCCCCTACCCCAAAAGGACCATATTCAATTCTTAGGCCCTACGCTCCTCCTTCCCAACTACTGGCATATCACAGGTCCTACCCAATAGACAATTTAGTTCAGTCTATCCCCAACAAGGTGTCCCCAAACACTCAATCATACAATCTCTCACCACATATCTATTCTCGTCTCTTCCTCGTAACATCGCCTCCAGTTCACTGGGGTGCATCAGCACAAAATAAGAAAAAACCCTACCAATTATATCAACCGCACACAAGAATATAAATACACTTTAAGCCCACAAATATATCCTAAAAACACTCAACCCTGGAGTAGGCAACAATCGGTACACTATGTCCCACACTCTAGACCAAATATCCTTCAGTTAAACTAATCCCACCAACACTCTCCCTACAACAATACATCACGCCATCACCCCCGAAATACAAGAATACTCACCTAGATACATATATTCCGGATCGAACACTCACACTCATTTCGCCTAACAAATTAAGTATTCTAGTTAATACCCCCCAACACGATCCACCTTTTTTCCCAACAAACTAACAAAACAATGGTGCAACCCGCAAAACAATTCACAGCCATCTACATAACTCCTGCCTACGTTTTACCCCTCTCCAACATTCATACAACAGCACAACCCTAAAATACCAAACGTCTCCTCCTCCGATACTTTCACCATAACAGCATCAAATCATATGAGTATAACTACAAATAACAGAGGCTGATACGCTTACCCGGGACCCCCCATCAAACCCTAGAGTTGACCTTCCACAACCTCCATAAATAGGGCTTACCCACCCCGCTCACACAACCACACAGATAACACAAATAAACAAGGAGACGGTCAACAAGAATAAATAAATAGAAAAAAACAATTAAAGAGATCTACAAGACCCACACAAGTTAATACAGTTAAAATATCATATTCCCCCACACAACATCTTACCTCCTGCCCCACTCAACCACCACTCCTTCGTTCCCTTGCCCCTACCAAACACAACCACCCTAACCCTCCTCTCCCTTAATAACCATAATAACCTTATAAAATACCCGGCCGATTAAAACTTAATTATCTATTAAAAACCTTTAATTCCACTTAATTATTTATTTACAAAAGGTTCTGTTAAAAACCCTATATGGCAAATAAAAAGAAATGCCACATCCTTGATTTCCCTCTCTTTCCACATTAATTCCTTTTTTTATGTTCGATATGATTCGCCTAACAATACTGATTTTCGTTTCCTCATTATTCGCACGCTATGAACTTAATACTAATACGGACGAATCAAAATATTGTCTCTACCCTTCCTTCATTACAATATTTAATTTTAACTTAATATAATTTTTCTTTTTCAATTAGCAAGAAGTGAGAGTTGAACTATATCTGGTATTAACAAACAGATGCTTCAATTCATCAACCTCTTGATTAAGAATCCGACTTAAAAACCTTATCTTTCCATTTTTTATTATATTTTTTTTTAATTTTAATTTTTCTATTTCTCCATATCATTACCATTAAATATATAATCTTCTGGCCATTATGCGAGTGCTTTCGAAATAAGCACCCATAGTACCAAATACTCGAATTCAGAGAAGACACGAACACTCACCTTCGTAAATGAATTGTACAGTAATCATTAAGAAACTAACGAGCAGGGATGAGAAAAGATATAATAAAAATGGAATAGAAAGATATTCCAAAATTTAAGATTTCGTTCTTACCAGAGCTACTTTAAAGATACCAAATATCTTAGTATAAGAAGTCGTTAAAAGAATCCAGATGTTAAAATTTCTCTATGTTTAATTTCTTACAGAGAATCCAATAAAAAAACTTTATTTCATAATAAAAAATTAAACAACATTACGAAATAGGGTATGGTTACTCTTTCAGTATAACAAACTTCGATAACTGTCAGTGATAAGGTACTCAACTCCAACAATTTAATCGCATCAAAACTTCACGAAAATATAACCTTAAATCAAATTACAAATTCGCAAAACACCCTAAGAAGTTACAAAAAACCACAAAATATACAAAAGGATTTATTTACAAAGCTTCAATTATAGTTCACCCAGAAGTTTGCAACATAAATCCGCAGCCGTTATAATAAATGGGTCGCAACTTGAATCAACAAATGTTTAAAAGTTTACTTAAACTATCCATTATCATTCGAAGTATATTTACTATTAGTAACTTGTTACTAAATATAACGGAATAAAATAAGATATTATTTATCTTACAAAAGTATTGGATTACAATTTCAAAGCTTTTGGAATATAAAAAATTAAGCAAGCGTTTTAGATTAAAATAATAGATACTCACACAATTAACGAGCAAAGTCTAGTAGCAGTATAACTTACAAAATACCTAACTACAAATGTTTAATTAACAAACCTAAAGTTTTATAACTAAATGAAATTTCCTTGTTAAAATAAACAAGCCTTAACCTGCATTTGTTGAGTTACATAAAAAAAGATGAAAACAACCGTAATAATGCCTTTATCAAAGCTGACACGAACTCATTTAATGGATTCCATTTTCAAAACAATTACTCATCAACAACTAACGAGGTAGTTATTTCAAAGCATTAATAAAACCAAAACAAAGAATTAACACCAGAGCACTATACAATTAAAACACAAAATAACATTAAACAAACAGTTATCTCAGAGCCGAAGGAAAAACGCCAAACTGTGAAAGAGCCGAAACCACAGTCCTTCACCCACTCCAGAGTAAGCTCTAAAAAGCACAACTAATAACATACCAATACATAACTGCACGATAAGTAAAGGGGTACAAAGCTAACACATATAGACGATAACTAATAACTCACGGATAAAAATAACACCTACCAATAGCACCATAAATAATATATAAGAAATATGCAATAAAATATTAAGTAATAAGAACTCACTAATAGTACCTACGAAATAGCTATAATAAAAGAAACATCAACTAAATCAGCTATAATAGTATAGTAGGACTCACAACCAGGCTACAAATAAATGAAATATCAGGAACTAATAAAAATAGGTACTATGTATCATCATAAATAAGCATACACCTAGTATATCAAACCTAAGAAACTCAAATATAAACGCTCGCGTATGAGCTATTATAATATATATATAATAGGGTTAACACAAAGAAAAGGTAATACGAGATCAGAACTAAAGTCATTCATATATACTAACGTATAATAACTCAGTATATAATAAATATAATGTATATCAAATATAATACCAACTCACCTATACCTTAATAGAGAAATAAATCTACTAAGATAACGCCTAAAAATAATATAAAAAGAATAATAAATATAATATATAAAATAAGCTACACCATAAAATAATAAGAACTACCCGGCAATAATATAGAGAAAAACCCATAGAACTAAATGAATATATACCTATACTTAAATAGATGATCAAACACCCCTATAGGGCAGGAAGATAAATAGAGGTAATATAATAAACACATAAGAAAAACATATTATAGTATACGAAAAACACAAACTCTATAATAACGTAATAAGAGGCTACACTGAGTAAATAAAAATACCAGAATAAGAAAACGTATAGAAGCTAAAACTTAGTAGTAGCTCGAAGAAAGTAAGGCATAATACAAGAATATTATAATATATATATTAAAAATTAAGCCTGAGACCGCTTGTCTACCCTGTGAGACAAAATTCACGGCACGGTGGACCCCTGGCACCCCTTATACTATAGTAATAGACCCAGCAAAAGATTAAATAATATAAAAATAAAAAAATAAAATAAAAATAAATAAGTATAAAAAAAACTAACCTATATTTATATATATATATATAAATATATTATATATATATATATATATATATATATATATATATATATATAAATAGGTATATATAACACAAGGTAGAAAAGAGGTATAAGCGGAAAGTAATAATAGTAATGAGTAAAAAAGTAGAAAAGTATTATAGAGTATATAGAATTACAAAATACACAAAAAACTAGCATCAGGATAATAAAATAGTATATAGGATAGCTAATAATTAAAATAAAGTAATAATATATAGTACATAGACACACTAATGATTAAGAACGGAATATACCTAAATAAATAGTTATATATAATAGTCCAATAATAACCAAAGATATGTACCCAAATTAAAACAACATCCAACCAAGTACCCTATCACTCCCCTATACTAAAATAATAGAGTAAATACCCTATATATAGTATAATTATATACACATATAGGGGGAGTAACGTATAATAAGTAACAGGAACTAATATAAGAAGTGAATAAATATTAGGAAAAAAAAATAATGAGAGAATGAATAATATAAAATAGGGTATGAGTTTACAGTGTGAAATTACACACAATACATTGGGTCCACGACAAAGACAGACAACAATAAACAATTATCCCGGATCTTATTGATCCAATCAACAAAAAACGGGACTTGTGATGGGTTCCTTTGAGAAATATATTCAGAGAAATCGTCAAGTCGTTAATGTAATTTAAAATTAGATTCAGAAAGCTCTATTATTAATCTATAGTAAATATAAACATTTAGCGCAGATCTGAACCAAGGCATGGCCTTCTCACGTTCGTCACATCCAAGACGTGTTAAAAAATATCCTAGTCAGTGAATTCATGCCATGTAAGATTCATTATCAAAGAAAAACCAAACATCATCTGCTGCTAACATAACGAAAAACGTAAGGTCCTCTGGAAAATCGACACTCTCATCTAAACTTCTACTCCCGATCTTGCAGAGTATCCACTCAGCCCATCCCCATCCATCCTCCTCCTACTGTCTTCCCACCCTGAAAGATCGTCCTTCCCCTCCAACGATCTTCATTAAATTACAACTTACCACGCTCTATACCGAATCTCCCACATTTCACTACATCCTTTATCGAGGGAGCTCAGAAACCCATCTCACATATAAGTATTCTCCTCCAACACGTTACACAGGAACAACAATACAAATCAAACCCCAAGATTATAACGCGCCTCTGACATTGAACCTGCACTCCATCATTCTATCTCTCAGCGATACAACGATACGTTCATAAACCCTAAAAACTTTTAATATACCACCTCAGCATTCCGGTCCACCTCAATCTTAGAGCCTGTGGACATAGACAACAGTTTTCTGGCACCAAACACAATCGGCTCCTGAAAAATTAGGATCAGGATCTACCAGTAGTATACTTATTCAGGTATCCTTCCAACTGGTAGGATATTCACTCACATTCAATTCAGTAGTTAGGAAGCGAGAGGAGAAAAAAGCTATAACATATTTCATCGTTCCTTTAGAAACTATACTACCTAGTGCTCTCACTCACCCACCAGGCTGCCCAACGCCCAGAAGAATATTCAAACGGTAACGAGTCACCATAGTTACAACTCCGAACATCCATCAATATAATTATACCAGACAATCTACTAATCACACTCTTTGGCCTAATTAAGATGATCACGAACCTTAATCTCCTTTCCCATTTAATTATCCACCCCAATCATATCACAGCGTTTCCACACTCATTAGCCACCCTCCCTTCATGAACACCATGTAAAGGCTCCTCCCATTACTCTTGAGATGTATCACAACAGATTCGTATCCAATAATACAAACGCCCAAGCCACGAACCCCACAAAACCACACGAATCACACACAGCTGAAAGTAGTTCCATCTTTCTACCCTGACCTGTATCAAATCCCATATTTCAAGGTGACAGAAAACCCACAGCACCTGTACTACACCCCCAGTCACTCAACACACACACCGACCCCCATCCTTACTGCACCACCTCAGGATCTCTCAAAAGCACTTCTCTTCTGGCTTACCTTACATACACTGCAGCCACACCTATAAAATAGCTGCCTATCAAATTGGCGACCAGGACCAACCATCACATACCTCATATCTCATGATCCACTCAATGCCTGGCACAATCTATTCCTCTCGTACTTCTATCCTTTCGAAACGCAAATATTTCATAAATCTAATAACTAAAGCCAACGAAACCAGTCAAAATCTTCTTTATTCCTTGCTATGCTTTAATTCATATCAATTCTCCTCATGTTCTTACCACCCATATATATTAGGTCTGCTTGAGTTTTACACCTCGCTCTAAAATTATTTGGCACACATCCTCGCTAATCCCCCAAGAATTCCTCCAGGAAATCAGTCCTTCAAACCTATATTTCCTACTTTAATACTGAGAAAGATAAATCACAATACTTCCACATCAATCAGTCTCTTTAACAAATGCTTATGAGTAGGGACCATTTAATTTTTTTTTTCCCCAGTCTTCAGGGATTCTCCCCTTTTTCCAATCTTTTTTGAAAATTTTAATAAAAACACTAGCTATTAATTCTTCCGTCTTAAATAGTTGGCTATTCAAGTAGTCATATTCTTCGCTTTTTCCCTTTTTCAACTTATTAAGCGCTTACCCCTGTTATTTCAATCATTCCTACATTTTCATCTTCCTGCATAGCTCTGAAGAGCGCCTCCTATATTTCCCCGTCCATCCCTTCTCCCTTCGCACTATTCAGCGATTCCACAAAGTATTCTCTAAACTCCTCCGACACCTCTTACTCCTCCAAAGTGGTTCCCCCTGTTTGTTCAAATTTACATACGTTTCTGGCTCTTTATTTCTTCTCATAAACTTGGCCCTGCTATATATATAAGCTTTCTTGTGCCCTTCATGTAATCCGTCAGTTCTCCACCTATTCTAATCCATGTAGAGCTTATACTTCTTCTTTTCACATCTTCTGCATGGTTTCTTGCAATTATGTATTCTCTTCTACTTTCCCCCGTTATCGCTATCATCCATTTTCTGTACTCTTTATATTTTTGTTTCACAACATTTTTGACTTCCCAGTTCCACTATGCCGTGACCTTCCTTTTTCCTTTCCAGAGTTTTTTTTATTCCTATGACCTCTCCCGCAACCCGGTTTACTCCCAACTGTCCAAGCTCTCCTCCAAGGTTTCTTGTTCTTCCATGTTCCATCTATAACATGTCCATTTGTTAATTCCCTCGTGCTCAAAGAAAGTATTCATAATAGCCATATAATTTCTCTTTGAAAAATCAATCAGATGTTCGCCTTTCACGCTCCTCTCTCCCACACCCAACACTCCCAGTACCAACTCCTCCCCCACTCTACGAATTCCTACGTGATCTTTCAAGTCTCCAATGACTACCTTAATCTCCCACTAAAAGTCATAAATCTATCAATTTTGGCAACCTGTCAGTTAGTCACCAATGCTTGCGAATACTGAGTCAGAGTATTATTACGTTGTCAACTGTCATTGAATCTAATATGCAGATATCTATTTACTTCAAATCACCCAAACCTCCAATGTATATATATATATCTCTATATATATATGTATCTGGTATACTGCTAACTTATATATATATATATATATATATATATATATATGCTATATATATATTATATATATATATATATATATATATATATATATATATATATATATATATGTATGTATGTATGTGTGTGTGATTGTGTTTGTGTTTGTATGTTTGTTTTGTTATATGTGATACGACAGTTGAAAATTGATCCGATCTTTATTATATTAAATATTGTATTCCTATCACAGGACTGATGATAGAGAGCACTTTCTTCGCAACAATCTTCGTACTAGCAAAATCTTCTTTCTAAATTGCACTCTCGGAGCCGAGTAAGGATTATTTAACAAATGTGTTTTATGTACATTTCTCATGGGAAGTAAATATTTACATTTTCTCTCAAGCTAAATATCTTTCAGGGAGAGATTGAAAATATTTTTTCTTTGCTTTCCTTCAATCTACCGAGGAGGGGCGGAGGGGGGAGGAGGGGAGGCAGGAGGAGCAGGAGGAGGAGGAGGAAGGAGGAGGAGGAGGGGAGGGAAATGAAATCTCTACTACCCTGCCTGCCTTCCTTACTGCTGCCTGCCTGCCTGCCTACTACCTACCTTACTTACTCTTTGCTTTCCTTCAATCTGTAGCTATAATTTTATTTAAAAAATTATGTCGTCCATTCGTATTACGGTGAAAATTTTCACTATGCCTTTAATTAATTACAGGGATAACATTTTTTTTCCTTCATTTAACTTCACAGTTATATCAAAATTAATCTATGTTCTTATATAAGATTGATATGCTTCATTGGAAGCTCCTTGGAATTAGCATTTAAATGTATTTTTCATTGCCACTGCTTCGCATGCACGTCATTGTCTTCCTTTATAACAAGACAACCTTTAAAAGCTTAAGA
>JABUQX010127074.1:22500-39382 GCA_015478945.1 Trachelipus rathkii | reverse complement strand
TGCATTTTCGTATCGAAAATGTTTATGATTTCCTGTGTGTATAAGGTTGTTATAAAGTTAACATTTTTTTAAAATTAATTGATTTATTTAATTTAATGTATTTAATAAGAAATTAGGTAAATATTGAATTTTTACTAAATTCTGAAAAAATTTAAAGGTTTATTTTTGTCCTCCTTCCATTTGAAAAATTGCTAAGTGTGAGCGCAGAGAGAGGGTTATTATTAATAAATTCAAAATTACAAAGTAAAAATTATTAACAAAAAAAAATATAGCGTCATTTTAGATTATAACTCTCTCTCTCTCTCTCTCTCTTCTCTTCTCTCTCCTGCCTCTCTCTCCTCTCTCTCTCTCCGTCCTCTCTCCGCTCAATATTAAACTTATATCTTATAATCTGGTTATACTCACCTATACTAGTATTATATAATTATATATATACCTATATCTTATATATTATACTTAATACGTGGATGCTATATACTGTATCTATTACTCGTATTACTGATAATGTAGTATATATATATTAAATTATTTATTTTCTTTCTATTTAATTTTTTTAAAAAAATTGGATTTGTTGCCAAAGTTTTCTTGAGAGCAAGGCTTTTAGTGAAAAAATCCTCAGAAATAGACAAAATAAGAAATATTGGTTTCTTTGACGTGCCATGACAAACCAGGTGTTTTTAAACACACTTATAATTATGCTTTCTCTCGAGGCCACAAATCAAAATTTCCTCCAGTTCAATATCCTTATGAAAAACATAATGTTCGCAAATGAGAATAAAGGAATCTTAATGTAAAATTTAGCTTCTTGATATTAACATTTTAAACATTATTTTAATAGTAAGAAAATAGTAAATTGAATTATTTTATTTACATTAGTTGCCTTTATTTTTTTTAGAGGAGGCCCCGCCTCCTGTGCTTCCCGATTATGAACATCCGATCGATTATAATATATATATATTTAGCAGCCGGTTTATCAGCCGCCAAATGCTATCGACTCATACTGAGAGTTCCAGCGGAGTAATACTGTCTGAAGAAGTTAGACTGAATAAAAAAGCCCACACAGCTACGTTGACGTTCAAGCCAATTTATGAAAAAACTAAAACACATTGAATACTGCTTAAAAAAAAAATGGATTGTTATATTATATGCGTTAGTAATTATCAATTACTCCTTTCCAGCTATCTAATCGACGATGGTTATACTTTTTCAGTTTTTTATAACGAACAAACCCTTTAAAAACGTCGTCTCTGGCAAACATCTAAGGTTCAGTTTTTTATTCGCCAAATTCAAGATTTCACCCGTGCCAATATTTGTAGCGGGGCCACAATCCCCCGCTGCACCCCCCCGCCCTACCCCATGACCTGTATAATTATACTACCAATATACTATTATATTATATATATATATTACATTTATATTATATAATATATACTATATACTATTATATATATATGATATCATATATATATATATCTACATCCCTAATATATATACTTATATATATGCATATATATATAGATGAATAGGAATTTTTGGATTATTTGCCCTTTTTATCCAATATAAGAAAATTTAAATTTTTAAAATGTTCTATGCGTTTAAACGCGTTTATTTTGTCGATCATGGGCGGGTACTTTTCAGAATTTGCTTTTGTTTCAATCATTTGTTTTAATGTTTATTTTGTGAGTCTGCGTGGGTAGTAGGTGTGTGGGCTGTGTGTGCTGTGTGTGGCGTGTGTGTTTGCTGTGTGTGTGTGTGTGTGTGTGTGTTGTGTGTGTGTGTGTGTGTGTGTGTGTTGTGTGTTTGTAAGATTTAATTGTTTTAGTTTTAGTTTGATAATTTGTGTGTGTTTGTGTGGGTGTGCTGCTAGATTAATATGTTTTAGGTATGAGAGTGTTAGTGCTTTTTAACTTCTAGATTTTTCAAAAATTTTCTGTAAATACGTTTTAGCTTTTATAATTTTCTATTTAAATTTATAGTTTTAGGTTTTAAAAAATTTTTTGCTAATTCATATTATTTCTTTTTTTTTGTCTGGTTTGTGTGGAAATCTGTTGTGTTTGTTTGGCTGTGGCTGTGCGTGCGTGTAGGATGGCAGATTTGCTCCAGCGCGCGACCTGTCTATCGACTTTATCAACATCCGCGATAAAATCTAACTTGCCTCTGTCGGAATATCACGCCTCTCGAACTCTTAACCGCTAACCTATTTTGCTCTTATAGGTCTGAAACTACAGATGGCTGCTGAAGAATTCATACAGTAATTGCATTTATAGATGTAACTACTACTTAATATTCATAATTTCCAGTATTGAATGGTGTAGCTATGTGCCTATATAGACATAAAAAACACTCCTGCTAACACGCTCCTCGAGGAATCTCAAATCTCCAACTTCGAATTGTTCTATGGCCTTCAAAATCTTTCTTCCTGTAATAAATAACCTTGTGTTTCTGCCTACTGTTCTCCTAACAGAACAGATTTTCCATGCCTTTTTTGATTTTTCAATATCTTACTACTCACGAGACTGCTATTTCTTCTTCTCCATCCAAATACTGAGTCCTCTATATTTAGGGGATTTCAATGCTACACCAACTCACTGAATTTTTTGGGGGCCTTCTCATACGGATTTAGGGTGGGCAGCGAGGCCGAATCATCAGCATTCTCAACGATCTGGAGAAAACTATGAGAAACAATTAAAAGAAACCCACACACATTCCAGAATCTTCCAACCAATTCTTGCAACTACACTTGACCTAGACCTAAGTTTCACCACTAGGTCTTTCTCTCTTTAAATACACCACCTTCGGCTCCTATCGGTATAATGCCGAACCACAAACGCTTATATCTCTCGAATTTTAATACTTTCATCCAACAGCTCCATCCTGCCCTTTTGAATTTTTCTCTGCCACTTTTGAATCGCCGATTGGGGCCTTGCCGTCGTCTTCTACGCCTAAGCTATATAATTGAGATGACTGTTTGACTCTGGTGACGCTTTCGGCTCTGCGAGAAGGTGGGCTGTAGGTAGTGATGAACAGTTCATTCCTTCTTCGACTAGAATCTTTTCTCTCCTCAGATCCTATGGTTCGATACGTGCCTTGCTCTCTGGCCATTCCAAAGCAGAGAGCATGTCGTATGCGTTTGGTGCCGAAAATTCTCGTTCTCCTATCGCCTCTGTAATTTCATTCAGCTTAGAAGTCGTTGTAGGATACTTCTTTCGTCGTCAGCCAAAAGTCGCTTTTATCCAAACGAAAGTGCGCTAACCTCCTTGATTTTGCCTACTGATTAAATCTTTCTGGCTGTCTTGCTCCAAAAATTATTTCTAAACCCAATCTTCTCGTAAAATCTCGTCTTTCCTCCTCTTATATTCGATCTATCTGTTGTTGCTGTTGCTAATTCTCCAACACTGAAAAGCAATATCTCTTCGCCTTCTTATCTTTCCTGCTAACTCAACCCATTAGACGATTCTGCATTCCTCCTCCTCTCCTTCTGTCTCTCAGGTATCCTATGCCATTGCCTGTGATTACATTGATTGGGTGCATGGGGGCTCCTGAAATCTATGACGTTAGGAAGGCGGGCGGCCCGGATGCGCATTCCTCCCCGAGTTTTAGGGAGTGTGCTTTCGTGCTGACCCGCCCCTCGTTTTCAACCATTTTCTCTATGTCTCAATACTAATAACTTTCCCTCAGCTGTTGGAAGTCGCGCACATGTGTGCCAACCTGTCCGCAAAAAAAGTGGATGAGCAAGCTCTGATCCCTTCTAACTGACGCCTATAGGTCACTTGTATTCTATCTAAGATTCTTTGAATCTATATTTAGCTCTCTTTTCTTTGATCATCTTGAAGTCACATTCCCTTCTCTTTTTTTCGATCACCAGTACGGCTTTCGGCCCTCGAGGTTCTACTGGCGATATTACTTTCCTATCTAACTGATGATTGGTTTTCCGCCCTCTAGGAACTGACGGCGGAGACTGGTAGGTTGGCGCGCTTGACATATCCAAGCATTTGACCGGGTATGGCACGCGTTCACTGCCTCTCCAAGCTCCCCTCCTTTGGGTTTTTCCTCCTTCTCTTTGTTTTACTTCATATCTATGTTTTCTGTTAAAACGCCCTCAATATCGGCTGTTGTCTGATTGTGCGCGACTTCTCTTCCTTTTTCTGTTTAATTAGTGGCTGTTCCTCAGTGGTTCTAGCTCTTTATACTCCTACTTATTCCTACTTTCATTATATGATCTTTCTCACCTGCACATCTTAACTCTATCCACTTCGTATGCGAATGACTCGACCTTCATTCTTCAAATCATTTCAGTTTCAATTTCTCTCCTCCCTCTTTTATCTATTCTAGAATTGCCTCTTCGTCTTAAGTCTTTCGATTCTCATTCTCTGCTGACCTGCGATAGAATTTGCCGATTGGTCGTTCTCAACCTTGTGAAATTCAAATCCTTAAAAACCCAAACTTCTGAAAATCTCCCTCTCTAAGACACCTTCTCAACTTTCCTTCAATCTTTACACAAATCACTACAGCTCTCCTGTTGCCAAAATAAACATCCTTGGCCTTAACATAAAAAAAAATATCGTCTTGCGAAACCCACATCACACATGTTCTAGGAGGCGGCTCTAAGAAACTGGAGTTCTGTTTTAGACTTCGAGACTTATTTTCCTCTCTCCAGAGTTACTCCAGCTATACAGGGCCTCATCCGCCCTTGTATGGAGTTACTGCCTCTCATATCTGGGGCGCTGGTTTCACCCGGCTTGTTGTGATAAGGTCGAGTCAAAGGCCCAAAAGGCTTATGCTTATAAACTGTCTGCACTTTCCAGTTCACTTGACACCCTCTATTTTTTCTCTTAACTTGTCGTTGGTGCTTTATCTCTTTTCTATAAATATTACAGCGATGTTGGTTGCTCGAGGGAACTTATCACTCGCGTAACCACCACCTTTACCGTACGCCCTCGCTGAGCACAAGGCCTGCTGTGTCGGCGCGCTATTGATGTTTTGCCTGCGTGATTTCTGTAATTCCAGGTTGTTCGCTGTCGGGTGCTTCCTTTCTTCCTGCACCCCGTCTGTTTTGTGCATATTTAGCTCCTTCCATTCTTCCTGTGTTTCCGCGTGAATTTCAATCTTTCTCACTTTAATCTTGATATATAATTTCCCCCCTTGGGAATGGAAAACTTAACGGATGAGAGACTGTAAAAGTCCCCAAATGTTTGAATGAAGACTGATTGATTGGCAACATCCCCTCCTTGAATAGGGCTCTGCCCGGAAGTGGTGGTGAGACGACAACTTTTAAAAAATATAAAATTGTATATATATATATATATATTAATATAGAAATATAATACTTCTAAAATATTATATTATATATATATATTATATATTGATCTATACTATATATTAATTTGTGAATATATGTTATATTTCATAATATTTAGCATAAAATTATATATATATATAATACTATATATACTTATAATATATAATATATATATATATATATAGTATATATATATTATATATACGTATATATACATATATATATATATTATATATGTTACCTTATACTTATATATATATCAGACTTGGGATCAAGTACATTTCGTCAAGTACAAGTACTCTAGAATTTGTTCAAGTACAAGTACAAGTATATGGTATCAAGTTCAAGTACTTTATGAAATCTTGCATATGCAGGGTGCGGCAGCTTAACTTCCTTATTTGAAATCTGCCTGTAGGGGCGGCTACGCCGAGAGGGACGTGGAGCGTGCGTCTTATCGAGAGACGTGGCTTCTAAAGTTTTGTTCCCTACCACGGTCAGTCGCCGAATCATGCGTTGGGAAACATGTGTGGTAGCGGCGTTTGCCGTCTAGGCCTACTTCTCGAACGGATGTTTTGTGATCGCAACCCAGCGGGCCTTCCATAATCGCTTCATTCTAGCCCCGTTGGGCCCTGTCCCGGACCGGAAATCGATTGTAGCATGGATAACTACGTTCAAAGAAACCGCGAATGCGACAAGACGACGGACTGGGGTCCCTTGGCCCATCAGACCTCCTGAGAACATTGAGGCAGTGAGAGCGTCAGTTCTTGCCAATCCCCACGGCGTTCTGCCGCGCAACAACATGCGTATGCCCTCTGGAATATTTCCGATCGTTCAGTGAGCCGCAATGCTTCACCACGCACCTTCATTACTCCATCCCGTTACAAGTTTGCGATCCCAGACTGTGGTAAGGAACCTTCTCCGAACGTCCTCATAACACTCATTTCCCGGAGGAGTCGAGACCTCACGTTCGTGACGTGCTTCTCCAAACGTTTCCTGAGATCCCATTTGTGTTTTTCAGTGATGAAGCCCATTTCCACTTGAATGGATGCGTCAACAAACAGAACATGCGCTACTGGGCTGCTAAATACTATTTATTCTTCTCCTCCCTCATTTTTCCAATTATTTGTTTCAATATAAAGATTTGATCCACATCCACTACATTCGCGCTACCCACTTTCTAAAACGCATCCTTTACTTCACCATGTCAGTCCTTTATCACTCGACGCCACTCTTTCGACCAAGAATACTAGCCACATATCTTCCACTATCAACACTCAATGAAACTAATTCCCCTTATACATACCCTTACATTTACTCTTACCCCCTACCCAACTAGCAAGGGTACAATTATCTGATTCTCCTCTAAATCTCCTTGGCAACACACCCTCCAAAAAATGATTATGTTACACAACTTCAAATCCAATCAATCACCATTCTCGCCATATAATATAATATATTATATTAGTATATATTATTTATATATCTATTATATAATATATATTATTACTATACTATATTATATATAAAGTATATACTATATCACCTATATATATACCGACACACATATTTATACGTATATATACTTTCAGATCTATACAATAACTATATACCTAATAGTATGTCTAGTACGTAAACTACCTATATATATATATATAAATATATAGGCTGTATATTAATAATTAATACGGATATTACATATAGTATAATATATATATTTATACAAATAATAGTATCATATTAGTACTTTAGAAATTTTATACCATTAAGTATTATATATATATATAAATATATATATACATTATATTATAGTATATATAATATTATATATATATATCTAATATATATATATACTATATATATATATATATATATATATATATATATATATATACTATCATACTTATTATATATTATATATAATGACATTCTTTATATTCGTAAAAGAAATTTAATTTTAGACATACATAAGAAAAACGTCATTCTACTACAAAACTTCGATAAATAAAAAAAATCTGGGGGCCAAGTTAAAAAATGTTCCAAAATGTACTTCTGCAAGTAATTTTGCAAATTTTCAAGTACAAAAGTTCCAAGTAACAATACAAATCACATTAGCTACACTCGAGTTTTTAGGATACTGCAAGTACCATACTTGTACTCTGAACCACAAGTTCTATATAATATACGTTGATGACATTCTTACTATAATATACTAAGTTATAAATATCTATATATACTATATATTTATATATACTATGATATAATACTATTATATATATATACTATATATTATATCGTATAAATTCTCCTTAGTCCCCTTCATCATTTAAAGATATTGCTTTGTTCAGATCATTATCATCATTTTCACAAGTTTCCTCTTAGTTTTTCGCTGGGTACTGCTCATGTCTCTTTTACACTCTATACAACTCAAAGTACATAAGTATTATTAATAATAACTTATTAGGGTTAATGTATATATATATATACTTATATATATTCATATATAATATATAATATTCTATATAACAGTATATATTTATATATATATATATATCTCAAATAGGACACCCGGACTTCTTCCAACGGATATGAGACTCTTGGGCTTATTAATACACAACAACTTTTCTGAAAATGGAAAGAAAATATATGTAAGTTGAATTCGTATACATGTTATTTATGACTGGACTCTGCTGAATTTGGCCGAGTCAGAGTCTATGACCAAAAAGTTGACCGATTCCATTTCCAAGTCCGAGCACCAAAATGTGGCCGAGTCCGAGTCCAAGTCGAAAAAGTTGACCAAATTCAAGTCCGAGCCCCTAAATGTAACCGAGGTCAAATGATTCCTGGGTTCAGTTCTTCTTCTTCTTCTTCTTCTTCTTCTTCTTCTCTTCTTTTCTTCTTTTAATTCTTCTTCTTTATTATTATTATTATTATTATATATTATTATTATTATTATTATTATTATTATTATTATTATTATTATTATTATTATTATTATTATTATTATTATTATTATTATTATTATTATTATTATTATTATTATTATTATTATTATTATTTCACAGATTATCATTGGAGGAATGACCTGCGTTGTGGACCAAATTTTCATATCTCTCATGAAATTAAAGAACCAGCCCAGTGCAACCCCGCATCTGTCAATAAGTGCTGTAGTCCTAATGGCATGGTTGCGGGTCTGGTCCCAAATACTTGTAAATGCCACGGGTGCATCCCGATACAGTCTAGTATGTATTTATACTATATATAGATATATACTAGTATATGGGATTATAAGATACTATATATATATTTAAATATTTAATTATTACCTATATATATAATTATATATATGTATATATATTAATAAATAATTAATATATATAAATGTAAATATATAAATACTATATATAATTTATATAGAGATGGAGTTGTGTTGACTACTTAATAATATTATTATATTATATTATTTTAATAATACTTATATATAAATTATATTATAATTAGTATATCACTTATTATAATATATATATTTATATATATAATATAAATAATAATAATAATATTACTAAAACTACGCTAAATATAACGGTAAAATGGTAGCCTCTTATTCTAAAACTATAATATATATATATATATACGAATACATATATATACATATTATCTTATATATATTAAATGTAGCAACTAGATATATACTTTAATTTATGAAAGTGCTATTTTCTAAATATCTTTATCATATATAACTCTGAATGGTCGACATTGCGCATATATATATATACTATATATTATTATACTATATAATTACTAGCTACATACTATAATACTATATATACTATCACTATATATCAAATATATACATATATAAAAAAATAATCAGTATAATTATATTATATATATATATATACTCATATACTTGCTGGGACATAGTATATATATCTCTTTATACCGTGGTGTAATTTAAAGATATCCTAAAAAAAAATATATATATATTACAACCATTTGTATCGTTCACACCAACTAACCTTGAAACATTTTTAGCTTATCACCTATTTTTGTTCAAGAAAATATATCATATACTATATAGGATATATATATAGTATAATAATACTCATCCCTAATATAGTTACTAATATACTATTTATATACATAACATATTCTTACTACTATAATATATCAACCTATATACTATCAAATATAATATGTATACTATATATAATAAATATATATACCCTATATATATTAATATATACTACTATACTAATATATCATACTACCTATACTGCTATTACTATTAATCTATACCTTATAGACTAATACATATACTAGTACTACATACGCTTATACTCTAATACTACTACCTACCCTCACTATCACTCACATACTACTAATAACTATTATATATATATATATTAGTAAAAAAATTGGTTTAAAGACTAAGGTAATTATTTTTATGGTGGCAGGATAAGAACAAACTTTATTTCAATAATAATTTTATTAAACAAAATAATATGGTAGCGGAATAACTCGAAGCAAGCTTGTTAGGTTCTATTTGCATTCAAAGAAATACCAAAAAATAAAACACGTACAGGTAAGTGCTTAAGTTACACGACAGCTCGGTCGCCATCAAAACTATCAGAGAATGACCAGAGGTCAGTCGATGAGCTAAACCACTATCTCTTAAGGGGGTCTAAACGACGGTCACCTCCGAACGAATGAGGTCGATCCTTGCTCACCACCGCAGGGCTCTAGGGAAGCTCAAAGTGAGTTTGGGAACGGTCCACTGTTCAGTAAACAGCTAAACGGTCACCACCGAGCTAAATACTACCGCCAAAAACTTAGTTAACCACTTTTCGACTGCTAGGGCGAATGGCCTGAAGCCGGTCATAGTAACCTCTATCCTGAGGGCCCGAAACGACTGTCACCACCGAGAGAATGAGATCGAGCCTTGGTCGCCACCGCAGGACTATAGGGAAACTCGGTGAGTTTAGGAGCGGTCTACCGTTCGGTAAACAGGTAAACGATCACCACCGAACTAATTACCGTCAGACTAGTAACCACTCGTACTGGTTCGAGGAATGGCTGAAGGCGGGTCGATAGTAACCTCTATCTTGAGGGGCCCAAACGTACGCGTCACCGACCGAATTACGAATGAATTCGAGCCTTGGACACCACCACAGGATTCTACGGAAGCTGAGCAGGGGCGTAGCCAGGGGGGGGGGCTGAGGGGGCTGCAGCCCCCCCCCAAATTTTCGACTGCACATTTTTTCAGCAGCAAATTCCAAACTACAAAATAAGTATAGATATAGAGTCATATATATATATATATATATGATAATATTATTATATCTTAGTATATAATTTTATTATATACATAATCTCAACTTTCCTGCTACATTCTCTATTATATCTTTACTATATTTGTTAACTTACCTCCTATACATCTCATATATATACTATCAACATATCATACTACTACTATATATAATATATATAATATATTATATATATTATATTATATATATATTATAAATATATACTATAATTATATATACTATATATTATATATATAGTTAATATAACTATATATATATCATTACATTATTATATATATACTATAATTATATTATATTATATATATATATTATTATATATATATATAGTATATTATATATATATTATCTATATATATACTATATTTATAATAATATAATACTATATATATTATAATATTATATTATATATATATTGATGATATTGATAGCTCTTATTCAGAAAAAAATAGAAAGAATTGCCATACATCTGAGACCTTTGAAAGAGGAAAAATGTGAAAAAATAAGAAAAACTTGTACCATATTAATTGCAAACTATACTTTATGTGCCAGCAAGTCTTGCCCATAATCTAAGCGGCCAGTCGACTCTGGACCGTATTGACGATTATGAATCTCAGCTGAAAACTTGACGGAAATTTAGAAGCCTCCCTTACTCAGAGTTCGTCGTTTGCGCAGCCAGATATGGAGGCGACCATCGGTTTTAAAAGATACCACTTACTCTATACGTCCCAAAAAATCAATGTATACGAGTCCGATGTTATATTCTGGAAAATCATTACATCATTTCATAGTCAACTTATACAAAGCCGAATAAATAGCAGAATTGTCAATAAAAACAAAGTTTTTTTCACATTAGCTGGATGAAACAACGATATTTCCCAAACAGAAAACAGTTTTCACTTTGTGTCAGGTACGAGATTCTTGGTGATAGAGGTGATATCGTTTTACTTTAAGAGAGATATTTTTTTATCATTTGTTCCGGTTTATGATATCTCAGGAAAAGCAAAAGCACTGACAGAATGTAATTTTGAGACGACTCGGCTATTTGCGTTTAAAAATTCGAAAATTTAAGAGCAAGGATATGATGCGAACCTCTTCCAATTGAAGGGCCGAATTCCTAGGAGTCCAATCTGCTATTCGGAATGAGTATCTTAAAGCTCTATACACACATTGAGTAGCACTGTTTAAATCTATGTCTCTTCAGACTCTCTAAAATTCAGGCATTCGAAAACTCTTAGGATTCAATCTCGTGAAATTATGCACTTTTTTTCGCATTCGAGTCCGAAGCCGCCACAAAACTCATGCCGAAAATAAAATAAAAGAGCTTTTCTAGTAACCAAAATTAACAAGAGGATCAAAAGATGTCCGAGACCAGATGGTGTGAACGGCATGAAGCCGTTTTCCTTTTAAAGAGACTCTTGAGAGATTTAGCGCTATTCTTGGAAGAAATAAAAGAATGGCCTTTTGGTGAATTATCACAGAAAGTCACTTCGTTGTTAAAGATTTGATATTGAATTTTATAATAAAATATACGTTTAAGTAAATTTCTTGCAAATAAACATACACGCCTTGTCCAAAACAGTACAGAGTGTCCATTTATGGAATTGTCTAGCTCAAATAAACTTGTGACAAGACATTACTCAAACTCTCGCAAAAAAGATAGAGCAAAATGCCAGACATAGACCACACGAGTTTATCATAAACCATTATTCACACAAAGCTAAAATAACATATGACGGCTTAGGATTGGAAATAACACATTCCAAGAACTACGAAGTTCCAGAAACATCGTTGTATGTGCCACATCAGAGTCCCGAATCATATTCACCGCCATCTTCAGATTTTATTACGTTTATATGATGATCTAATTTCTTCCGTTGACTGATCTATTCTCTACTCGCATGTTTGAAACCCACTATTCTATCACTTCAGCATATTTTACCAGAAAAGTGCAACTGTTACCTTATAAGAGCATATTGAAAAAAAAGCATCCTCTTTTATAAAAGACGAACCGGGTTACAGACCTCAGAGGCATATACTAAAAAAGGGAGATTTTGGTGTCTACTGCAGCGTAAATGGCTGCCTAGAAAATGAAAAACCAAAAACACTGCCCTATCGGCTTTATTGCTCAAGTTGCCCTACAAGAGGTGACGTCTTTCCTAACATTGCTACTCTCGTGAATATCTTAGCAGTATTGCCTGTATCCACCGCAACATTAGAAAAAAACCTTTCGACATTAAGGCCGTTCTGCATGAAAACGTTACAAATTCTTTGTGAGAGATGCATTACAGGTCTGTTGCCTTTACTGTCCATTTATCGAATCTCAGCACAGCACAGATTCAATAATGAAAATATTTTGAATCACCTCATCAAAAACAAAGGAAACTGAATTGACCTTAGAAAACGCATAGCCAATTTCTTATGTAGAGAATATAAAACATTATTATATCATATTATTATTAATATTTATTATTGATTTGTACAGACACTAATATATATATATCTTATTAATATATATATATATATTGTTTTTCGTGTGGCGTGCATTGATTGTATAAAAATTATATATTATAACTAAAAAAATACGTGTGTATATATATATATAATATATATATTCTAGATATATATAATATACTATATACTATACTATATTCGTCAGCCAATCCGAAAAGTTCAGTGTCATAAGTAACAGACAAACCTTTCATAACCACTACATCGAAAATAAATATCATTTTATTTAATTATGGAGCCATTTTTACCGCAGAAATTAAAAAATAAAAAAAATAACGCTTTTTAAAAAATTAAAATCTGTTAAATAGCGTTACAAATATTACAGTTTTTTGACAATTCGATTGATGCCGCTCACTACGACTGATGCACGGAAAGTGCCAAATGTTGAATTTTTTTTTTTTTTTTAAACGGGACAACCAAAATAGCCACGGTAAACTAAGAACGATAGATAGAGTCCTGGGTTTCCCGCCTACCGGGGACGACGGGGGGACTGTCCAGTCCCCCTCTGTCCTCCGTCTGCTCGAGCCCATAAAAATGAATAAAAAAGCAAAAAAAAAAATAAGTTCTGCCAATTTATTATTTAAAGCACATTTGGCAACTTTTCTCTCGAGACTGCAGCTTCAAGACGTCTTTTAAGTCAATCAGAGCCTGCACTTTATTACTAATATTAATATGGAGATTTATTAATAAATATTGCAATAAATTAATTTTTTTTTTTATAATTTCTGCGGTAAAAAATGTCTCCTTGATTAAAAAATGATATTTTATATTCGTAAATAGTTATAGTTTCTAGTACATGCCTGAACTTTTCGCGATGCTGCCTATATAATATATATATATATAGTATATAATATATATATAGTATATATAAAATATATATATATAATTATATATATTATATAATATATACCTCTATATATATAATATATAATATATTTTATATATAATACTATATATATATACTATTAATCTATATATATATATATATATATACTAGCCCTAACCTTTTGCTCCTGACCCTCCGACGTTTATTTCTCTTTACTTTTATTATATAAGAATCATACATCCTTTTTACCTACATTCTGAAATGAACCACTTGCGAAAGTCGCAGCCCCCCCCCCGAAAAAAATCCTGGCTACGGGCCTGGGAAGCCTCGAAGGAAGTTTGGGAACGGTCATCGCCGAACTAACTTCCGATAGATTAGTAACCACCCTTATTGGCTAGAGGAAAGACTGAAGGCTGGTCGATAGTAACCACTATCTTAAGGGAGCCCAAACGACGGTCACCACCGAACGAATGATTGAGGTCGAACCCTTGGTCACCACCGAACGAATGAGGTCGAACCTTGGTCACCACCACAGGACTCTAGGGAAACCCGAAGCTTTGGGAACGGTAACAATCGCTCACCACCGAAAGTGCTGCAGCTAACCAAGTATCCACCCAGTTAGCTAAAGTTGGTTTGGATGAGAAGTTAATATCTCACTAAAGTAAATAGGCTACAGTTGCTAGCGAGAAAAGCTAGAAATTCCGCTCTAGTAGGTTTCTGCCATAGACAGGATAACTGCTTGAGATATTCGATGAAGAAGTTCTAACAACTAAATCCTTAATAGTATAGAAACATATCCTAAACTAATATTTACATATATAAATGAAATAAGTTTTAATAAAACAATCCTAAATTATTGGCATTTTCTTAAAAATAAGGGGTAACTAAATTATTTTTAACGATATATTTGTTTACGATAGAATAGTTCTCAAGAAAGAAATAAAAGAATGGTTTTTGATAACCGAAAGGCTCATATACATTAATATCTACTTTAATAAAGGAAGTAACTTTAATAAAATTTAATAAATTTAATAAAGCTCAGAAATAAATAATTAAATAATAATCAGTTTTTAAGTCTCTCTGAATAGTAATAAATAAATTAAAATAGAAAATGAAACGATTCCACTCATGGGCATAGGCAGGATTTTCTTTAGGGGGGGGGCAAAGGTTAAGTGATATATATATATATATATATATATATATATATATATATATATATATATATATATATATATATATATATATATATATATATATATAATATATATTTTTTAATATATATTTATATATATATATATTATATATATATAATATATGATATTATATATATATATAATATAATATATATATTATATATTAATGGTCTTCAAAAAAATTGCTAGTGTATATTTTTATTTTCTGCAATTGTTTTTTAATGTGTTGTCTGCAGCTGAATATCAACGGGTACGCCTTCCGAGATTGATTTAACATCTTTGGCAGCCGCCAAATGCTATCGACATACTGAAAGTTTTAGCGGAGAATAATGTCAGAAGAATCCAGCTGTATAAAAGCACAAAGCTAGTTGACTTTAAGCCAATATGAAAACGAAAACACATTAAAACTTTAGAAAAAATAATATAATACGTTTATAATACGTTAGTAATTACTAATACTTCATTATCTATCGATTGATGTATTTTTTTCAGTTTTTCTACTACTAACCTTTAAACGTCGTCTGGCAAACATATAAGGTTATGATCTTTGTGCCTCGTTTTACGGGGTTACTAGAAATAACACTAGCACCGGGTCTTGCCAATAATTTACTGAACACAAATTGTGTGTCAAACTTACCTCCATTATGAGCTGCTACTATGATTTCGTCTTTCTTATGTTTTTCCGAAAAACTGAATAAATAATTTATAAATTTATGAAAGTATTAAGATTATTAATTAAGAATCTTGTAATAACTTATTAACAACTTAAGTTTTTAAGAAAAACCAAACCCCCCCCCCAAAAAAAAAAAAAAAAAAAAAAAAAACCGACTACGTGACATTTTGAGAAAAGTGATGCATCAATTCAACATTTTATTTCTGCGGAGCTCAAAATGTTTTAAAAGTATTCTTTCGACTATAGGATTTGTATATACATTTATCAAGTGAGATATTTTAAATGAAGACCATAATAAATAAACGTAATTAATTATGAATAATAAATAAATATTACAATAGTTGCCCTTTTAAGAAAAAAGGAGTTTGCATTAAAGAAAACTTTCTACGAAATAGAGTAATAAAATTAGTGTTAAATCTTTTTTAAAGTAAATTATACGAAGATTTATATACCCAATTATAGCCTATGTACTCGCGCATCTTATGATGAAATGCTTTTATCAAGACGAAGTCAGATTTGTTCATAATTAACAAAATTAGGAACCGAAACTAGAGAAAGTTTCAAAAACGTAATTATAAGGGTAACTTAACAAATCTATTATTTTTAAATGAAGTTGGAAGAAAAACAGAAATCTTACAATATATAGTATATAGGTATCACTATATATATATATATATATATATATATTATATATATATATATATATAATATATATTTAGTATATATATATATATATATATATATATATATATATATATATATATAATTATAATAGACAGACAAAGTTTTAAGGAGTGACTATGCATTCCATCAAAAGATATATTCATGTTTAATGGTAAAGTTGATGGTGTCGCTATGGGTAGACCTTTAGGTCCAACTCTTAGTAACATCTTCATGTATTTTTATGAAAAAAATTGGCTAAATGAATGTCCAGTAAATTTCAAACCTATATTTTATAGGAGGTATGTGGACGACTCCTTTCTTCTTTTTAAGTCTGAAGATTATGTTGATAAGTTTTTGCAATATGTCAACTCTAAAGACCCGAATATAAAATTC
>JABUQX010127074.1:12500-17500 GCA_015478945.1 Trachelipus rathkii | reverse complement strand
TTCTCCTATATATGTCTTGGGGCAATGGTTGCATGATATGGTATAGATACACTGTACGGGTTTGTGGGTCTTTGGTGGATGAAGAGTTTTTTCAGGGGGAGGGCATTGGTGGAGGTTAATATGATGTTAAGGGGTATGTATTTTTTGAGGTGTAATGTAGTTTTCTCTGGTATGGGGAGATAGGAGGGGATGTGTGGGGGGTTTTGTGTGTGGGGGATATTAGTGTTATTGTAGTATTTTGATCTTGCTTTTTTGTAGGCTAGATTGATGAGGTGGTTGGGATATTGTAATTTTTTAAAAGTTGTTCTGATTAGATTATTTTCTTTGTTAAGATTGATGGGTGAGCATATTCTAAGGGCTCTGATGTAAAGGGCAGTGAGGGTTGCTATTTTTGTGGAAATTGAGCGAGTGGAAACCCAATGTTTATAGGAGGGATTAGATGACGGTTTTCGGTATATGGAAAAGCTTAGGTAAAAAGAGTTGTGTCAAGTTATTATCTTTAGCTTTAGATCTATTGATAGAATTTATTGTAATAAATGGTATTTAATAGGATGTAACGTTGTTTAATTAATTTCTATGTACTTTTGTATAATTTCTTCGCTTATAGGAGTGATTAGATGACGGTTTTCGGTATATGGAAAAGCTTAGGTAAAAAGAGTTGTGTCAAGAAATAAGTTATTGTTATTATTGTTATCCTAATATCGAGTAGCTAAGAATAGACAAAAGGAATTCTATAAACTACTAATGCTGACCAATAATATTAATAATTAAAATTATTTATTTTTCATCCTTCAAATTGTTCAAAATTATCAACTTGGCATTTATTTATTTTCAAAGCCTTTATTCTTGACTCAACATATATTTTCCCATGTCAGAATAGATAAAATTACCATTTTATTATTTATATAGGGTTGCCGAATTACTGAATTATAGCAAATGTTTGTTTATGCTTGATAGGATTTTTAAAAACATATTTTCCAGAAAGATTCTTTGAATAATAATATAAAAATAAAAAGATCATGTGGTTCCATCAGCAGTCCTCTGCATGCTGCTGCTGCTCTGTATAAAAAATATTCTTTTTCTTTACAGCTTTTGATAAAGATGATTATAGACTTAATGGTCATTGGACGAATTCTCATTCACATTTGCGTAAGTAGAATAAGTTCAACATGTTAAGTTAACTATATTGTTATTTTCAGCATATCTTAGAGATTAAAATATATATATATATATATATATATATATATATATATATATATATATATATATATATAAATTACTAATATATATATATATATATAAATATATATATATATATATTTATATATATATATATTTATTATTTATAAATAATTTAGATATAAATATATATATATATATATATATATATATATATATATATATATATATATATATATATATATATATATATATATATAATAATAATAATAATTATATATATATATATAAATATAGTGATAATAATAATAATAATATATGTATATGTAATAATAATATGTATAATAGCATATATAATATATAACAATAATAATAATATGTATGTAACTGGATAATGGTATAATAATAAAAATAATATATATTAAAATATAACCATATATATATAATATAAAACATAATAATAGTAATAATATATAATATATTAATAATCATTATGTATATATATATATATATAATATATATATATATATATATATCTTTCTTATAATAACAACAATAATATATATATAATAATATATATATATAATATATGATTATACAATATGTATATAGTATATATAATGATGAAATATAACTAATATGTGTATGTATCAATAATAATAATGTAATATGTAATAATAATAATAATGTATCTCATAATATGTATATGTGACAACTATCATGTACTATATATAATGTAACATATATAATATGTAATATATGTATATAATTTGTAACCATATTATTAATAATATATAATATATTATATAATATATATATATATAATAATAATAATAATATATAATAATAATATATATATATATATATATGTATAATATATATATATATAATATATATATACGGGTATCATAATAATAATAATATATATAATAATAATAATAATAATAATAATATATATATATATATAATAATAATATATGTATAATAATAATGTCCCAGTCAACTAATAATAATATATATATATATATATTAGTGATGCAGAGTAAATCCGCATCCGCATCCGCACATTTTTAAATCCGCATCCGCATCTGCATCCGCGCTTTGCCCTGCGGATGTTGCGCGGATGTTTTTATTGTCGAGATTTGATAAAGAATTTTATAATAAAAATACTTAAGATGAATCTGAACACAAACTTTAAATGAGAGACATGGGACTCGACTCAACTATGTAATGATGACTCATGATCTCGCAGCATGAAGTTCATAATAAATTGATTCAACAGTCTCATGAGATTAGGGATGCCAAAAACATCAGCGCCTCTACAGCTTGTGTTTCCGATATAATACCATTAATCTTTACGCTAAGGAAGCATTATGAACCATCTTCAAATGAAAATGATTACGGTTTAAAAGGAATGAAAGATGTAATAAAACGAGCTAGAAAAAGATTTTTTTTTTCTGTGGAAATTATTGACCTTCTTACTATTGCAACTTACCTAGATCCCCGTTATAAAGACAAGCTTTTTGTAACACAATATTAGAACAAGTTAAATCGTCACTTTGTGTTGCAGTTGAAAAACTTCAATCCGAACAGTCTATTAATTCGCCACCTATTAAAAGGAAAAAAAGAAATCTACAGAACCAACACCTCTAGAAATAAATCAATAACAGATTCCCACACTGAATAATTTCCTCAAGTCCAGTAGTGATGAAGAAACACGCATTACCAAAAGATGTAGTGCAAATGATTGAAAACTATCACCAAGAAAAACGACTAGATACAAATAATGATCCTATTAGTTGGTGAAAAGTTAAGCAAAACGTTTGCCCACGCTTGAGTAAACTTGCAAGGAAATACTTGGCCTGTCTCCCAACTAGTGTTCCAAGTGAGAGAGTATTTAGCAATGCAGGGCTAGTATATTATAAAAAAAGAGAGAAACAGACTCTCAGCTTAGAAAATGGCATGAAAAATTAATGTTTCTCAAGCACAACCTTCCCATATTTGAATCAATACTAGTGCAAAAAGTTTATAATCCATTGTAAAATCTCTTTCATTAAGGTCGGAGGTTTGGGAAAGAAAGAGGTTGGTGGGGTGCATTTGAGTTGGGTCCCCGTCCCACATCCTGGTAACAATTATATTAATAGATTGTGGCAAAAACTCTAAATATATATATATATATATATATATATATATATATATATATATATATATATATATTTTTATATATATATATATATATATATATATATATATATATATATATATATATATATATATATAGAAAGCATATATATATATATATATATATACTATATATATATATATATATATATATATATATATATATATATATATATATATATCCAAAGGTATATATATATATATATATATATATATATATATTTATATATATATATATATTTCTCCAAGAGTTTTGAGGGGTGCTGACCCCGCCCCTCGTTCAACTATATTCTCTATGTCTCAATACTAGCACTTTCCCTCAGTGTTGGAAGCACGCACATGTCCAACCTATTCCGAAAAAAAAAGCCGCTCTGATCCTTCTAACTATCGCCCTATAGCTCACTTGTATTCTATCTAAGATCTTTGAAGCCCTTCTCAACTCTCACTTCTTAGACCATCTGGAATCTCATTCTCTTCTTTCCGATCGCCAGTATGGCTTTCGGTGTTCGAAGTCTACTGGAGATATACTTTCCTATTTAACCGATTTATGGTTTTCCGCTCTTAGGAACTACGGGAGACTTGCGTGGTGGCGCTTGACATATCCAAAGCATTTGACCGGCTATTGGCATACGTCGCTGCTCTCCAAGCTCCCCTCCTTTGGGTTTCCTCCTTCTCTTTGCTTTATGTCTGTTTCTTTCAAATAGCTCAATATCAGTGCAGTGGTTGATGGAGCGACTTCTTCTTCTCTTTTCTGTTAATAGTGGTGTTTCCTCAGGGTTCTGTCTTATCTCCCTACTTTATTCCTACTTTTCATTAATGATCTTCTCACCTGCACATCTAACTCTATCCACTCATATGCCGTTGACTCGACCCTTCATTCTTCAACTCATTTCAATTCTGCTCCCTCTTTTACTTCTAGAATTGCCTCTCATCTCAATCTTTCCGATTCTATTCTCGCTGATCTGGATAGAATTTCCGATTGGGGTCGTCTCAACCTTAAATTCAACTCTTTAAATACCCAACTTCTACAAATCTCCCTCCCTAAAACACCTTCTAACTTTCCTATCTCTTTCGACGGTTCTCTCGTCTCTCCTGTTAACAATATAAACATCCTTGGACTCAACATAAACAAAAAAAAAATGTCTTGGAAACCTCGCATCACAACGGTTGCTTGGGCGGCCTCAAAGAAACTGGGAGTTCTGTTTAGACTGCGAGACTATTTTTCCTCTTCTCAGTTACTCCAGCTATACAAGGGTCTCATCCGCCCTTGTATGGAGTACTGTTCTCATATCTGGGGAGGCTCTGGTTTCACCCGGCTTTTGGACAGGGTCGAAAAGCCAAAAGGCTTATAAACTGTTCTGTACTTTCCACTTCACTTGACCCTCTATCTTTGCGGCGAGATGTTGGTGCTCTATCTCTTTTCTAAGGTATCGTAGCGGCAGTGTTCGAGGGAAATTACCAACTCGCCACCACCTCTACGACGCCCTCGTAGCACAAAGGGTGCTGTGCTCACGAGTTTTGTGTAGATATTGGTAACTCCAGGCTAGTTCGCTGCGTTGCTTCCTTCTTTCCTGCCACCTCTGTTCTGTGGAACTCTCTTCCATCTTCTGTGTTTCCTGCTGAATTTAATCTCCCTCACT
>JABUQX010127073.1:45000-46028 GCA_015478945.1 Trachelipus rathkii | reverse complement strand
ACTTAATATATATATATATATATAATATATTATATATATATTATATATATTACCCCTATTTCGTAAACACCCTGTATATATATATTATAATGGGTTTTATGTTTTTGAATTTAGATAGACCAAATGGTTTTAGCTGATGTAATGCATGAATTAATCATGCCAGCATATAATATTTGTAGTCATATAATACACACACAAATGTACACAATACATACATACATGCATACCTGCATGCACATATGCACATGCATCCATCCATTCATCCATTCATCCACCCAGCAATCCATTCATCCATTTACCCATCCATCCATTGATCCATACATGCATACATACATACATACATACATACATACATACATACATACATACATACATACATACATACATACATTTCAATTTTTCAAGGAAGGTCAAAAGTCGGAAGCCAAAGTAATAAATTGAATTTTTTCAATCACGAAAGAAAATTCTCAATAAACTTCTAAAACCTTTTTTTTTTCTTTTTTTATGAAAATTGATTTTTTTTCTTTTTAAGTTATTAATTATTTTCATTTTTTCCCCTTCTAAAAAAAAAAAAAGAAAAGAAAAAATATCTTTCAATTTATGAATTTTGCATATTTCAATCAATTTAGGTTAATAATAATAATAATAATAATAATAATAATAATAATAATAATAATAATAATAATAATAATAATAATAATAATAATAATAATAATAATAATAATAATAGGTTAATAATAATAATAATAATAATAATAATAATAATAATAATAATAATAATAATAATAATAATAATAATAATAATAATAATAATAATAATAATAATAATAATAATAGAACAAAAAACATTATAATTTTAACATGTCAAATAAAAGCCTTTTCAAAAATATTAACTATAAAAGTTATAAAATTATTAAATGAATATTAAAATCCATTAAGAAAATATTTATTTTTCATACACAATAACATTTTTAAATCTTTAAAATTGTAAAAAATAGAAAAGGTATTTACACACATATCTCTAATTA
>JABUQX010127073.1:22500-40000 GCA_015478945.1 Trachelipus rathkii | reverse complement strand
TAGTTGACCATATGAGCGATGAGTTAATAATGTCATTGGGGGATGATCTCGAATATATAGATAGTCATTATTCAATAAGTTGTGAAGAATAAGGTGCATATTATATTGAGATCTGTAACTTGCACATGTGAAAATTACGGTGAACTGAGTGACTAAAAGGCTTCCATGTATGTATGTTTCTTAGACGATTTCTATTACTTATGTACCCATTTTGCATGGATCACTAATTACAGGGGATATCTGTCAAGGTATGGGAGGTAAATATGAAGGATTAATTTCTTTAGGATAATAACCTGGCCCCTTCACAAACATATTACCCTAGATGTTCACTTTAGTTGAGAGTAAGATATTGAGAATTCATAGCTGACTCTTCTGTACAGCGATTGAGTAGTGTTTTAATAGAGTGATTCCTTTTTATTTTTTATGAGTTTAAGGTGACTCCTTCTATGCTGTTGGACTCGGACTAATGTGTTTTGGTTTTATACTCAAAATATTACACAATAGGCTCTCTGTAATCTCTCGTTCTCTCGCGGTTTGGCGCACGATTAGATGCGAGAGAGAAATTATACCAAGTTTAATTTTAATATCTCGAAAGTCAGACTAGTCTGAATGTCTTTAAGATATAATGGAAGTCATACCAATAATAATGAATAGAATAACTGAGTCATAAATTAATATCATAAAAATCGAAATTAACGTATTCCAAAATTATAATTACGTGATCGATAAATAAGTGTTTACACTCTAATAAATACGAATACATTGACTTATACATATAAAATAGAAATTTATATAAGACTAACTATTTAACATTTATAGGACAAAATGGTGAACCCACTTTTGTATTCCGTATATCACTTAGGGATGGTAAATATGCTATACTCTATGATCATATATAATATGTGTGTAGTGAATATTAGTATTATAAGTAAGATAGTAATAATGTATCATACACTTATATACTCATTATGTATATATCATTATTATATATATGATCAAAGTGAAATAAATTGCTTGGGGTTACCATAAACTAGTAAAATTCTCACAGGTTAAGGGAACAAGCTGCTGTCTAAGTGAAACGCTCTAGTATGAATTGGGGTTTGGTAAGAGATTTAATAAAGACTCAATTCTATAGTGTTGTGACACAACCAGTTTTCATAAACACTGGTCGTATCAGCTACGGTATTAGCCTATTTATACTAATTATCTAGAGTCAGTTAATGCATGATCACGAGTAGACGAGACTAATATTTTCCCTGTCCGCACACATGCATGGAATTAGTGCTACGAAGTGTTTTTTTGTAAATGAGTTACCACAGTGACAGTGGTCCAGATGTTGTTTTTCTTTATAAATGTATCAGAGAGAAAATGAAAATTGGAAAATACAAAAATATATGGAGCTCGGGCCTCAACATAATATACTTAGTAACTAACGATAATAAATTATGTAGTGAAAGTATCGACATTAATTAGTGTTCATATAAGAATCATTTTTAATAATGCTAACTGAATAAAATGTAGAAATGTAAAGCTACTCGAATTATCGTGGCTCGTTTAGATAATTATGTATTAAAATTTTTATATTGGTATACGGTGAATACCTTGTGAGACTCTCGAAAATACAATAATAATCAGGACCACCAGGGTGCTATATTTATAGCATTCCGATATTTTTGTCATTTTAAAAACTTTTATAAATAATTATAATATAACATAATTTGCCACGGAATATATGATGAATACACTTTTTTTTTCCTATATAAATCATGAGTTATTGTATTAATTTATCTTGTATAATTAATATATTATTCAGAGATGTAATTGGGATTTTATTTCGTTGGGCTCTTGATAAGAGAGGTCTCCTCTGAATAATTCTCTATTGTTGATTTTCAACCACATAATTCATGCACACAACTTCAATTACACCGATCATTTTGTGGCGCCGTATTTTGAATGGAGGTTAAACATTTATATGTATAATTAAGGTCAATTATATTAATTAGTTAAAATTGCATTGAGCTATTAAGATAATATAGAAATTAATATATATGACACCACTGTTATCTTTGCTTCCTCGAGGAATTAACGATTTTCATATCTGGTCATCTCTCCCTCAATCCTCTCCGAAAGTAGACTTTCAGTCAACTACTAACTCTGGTTTCGTTATATATTGAAATAATTTGGCAGTGGATAATTAACTCCAATACTTATATACAAAAAAAATGCTTAATCACTGAATATCCAATTCTGACTCCCCCTTATTTACTTTATATTATCAATATACATTTCCATAACATTATAAGATTATATTAATCCTCTCGACTACATCTCACAAAATTACTCATTCATTCATTTTCAATTTTAACAGTGTTTATACTCTAGAACATAAATATAGAGCCAATAATAAAATATGTTACTAAATTGAAAATATATGAGCTATATAATAAATTTAACATTGAAATAATAAGCTAAATGAAAATATATAAAATAGATAAAGTAACAGTGTACTTCATACATAAATTATAATGTATAAATATAATAGTGATCGCTCTAAAATTTAGCGCACGGATAAACAAAGAATGGCTATTCTCAGAGCCTATACTCAGAGTATAATATCAAGATATAGAATATAAACAAAAATTAACTTAAATTCACGCTAAGATTTAGCTAAGCCAAAACTAATAGCGACTTACTTGGCATAAACTTTTGGTAAATATTGACTCTATAAAAAATCATGTTTAATATTCAAAATATAATCAATTAATACTAACACTAGAATATAATAGCAACATATTACTCCTTTTGTCTTTAATAAAAATCACTTCAATTATATTATATGCTAACTCTATCACCGATTTGAAATAAAATTGCCTGCTCAAGCTTTCCTTACTCTGTAAAGTACAAGAATATTTCACTTGAGACAGATATATACCTTTAAAGCATTCGTTTAAAAACAAATAATATACTTATCAAATATTTATTCTTTATTATTATATATATAAATAAATAGAATCCAATTACTTATGAGCATAAAATTTAATAAACCAGGGGTCTGTGTCCATTGTAACGATTTTGGAAACTCTCAGCCGCAGTGGAACTCGAAGTGCCTTGAAATAATTTAAAATCACCAATGTCACTAGGAATATTTAATACTTATATATATATATATATTAATATATATTATTATAATATAATATATATATATATATATAATATTATTATATATTAATATATATAATATATATATATATATATATATATATATTAATAAATTTATATATATTATATATATATATATTATATATATATATTATTATATATATATATATATATATATATATTAATATTATATTTATATTATTTATATATAATAATATATATTTAATTAATATATTAATTAATATATTATTATATATATTAATATATATATATTAATATATTTATATAATATATATATATATTATAATATTATATATATATTTATATATATATATATTATTAATAATAATTATATTATATTATATAGATATGAGAGAAGAAGAGTGAAGATACTTATAGAATGAAGACGTAAGGAGATATGAGATGAGAGAGTAATAGAGAAGTGAGATACAGAGAGAAGAGAGAGTAAGATAAGATAATTGAAAAAAGAGGAGAAGAGAGAGAGAGAGAAGATGTACAGATATATGAGAGAGTTGCGATAGGATATTTTGTAAAACTCAATTTTTTTTTATTATATTTTTATTATTAGAATAATTAAGAAACTTTAGTCATTTTTAAAGATGATATTTATAATACTCATTACGTATAATTATGTAATCGACAATATTTTAATGAGCATTAATTAAATCATTGGAATAGTTAGAATAAAAAAGTTCTTGTCCTATCTTTGGAGTAAATTACAACCCATGTGTAAGTAATTGTCCTTGTTAGTTTACAGGTATACATTTACTGCACGATTCAATCAAAACTTTAATTCGTTGAGCTGAGTATAGTTTTTAATATTTTCATCCGATTTACATTAAAAAGAAATAATTAGTACAATCTATACTAAGTTTTCATAATGAAACTTAAAATAGATTTGGCATATGTTTTTTATATGTAATATTTTTAACACCTTATGGTGTATTACTATAATTGTAATTATGGACAAATCGATTTATGTTGGATATTTTTTATATATAGCTCTCAAAATTCTTCAAAAAGCAATATCAATTTTAGAATATAGTAGTTATCACTCGCTTTGACCACTTGACCTAACTCTATTTCAGATATGTGAAGGATAGAGATATAGGTCTGAAATCTATGTGATAAATATATAATTACATTATAATATAGGGAGTAAAGGCTCGTAAATCCGTATGCTATATAAATTTTACAAGTCTGTAGGATTGTATATAGGAGGGGGTCACCCTCCGTAAGGTATAGTGGACGCTCCAGTATGATATATGCGTACTTTACTCCTATATTTGGCGTGGATATTCTGCTGTAGTGTATATGGATATTAGGGACCTAACGATAGAGTTTAAGGTTCTGAGAGCGTAGATGACGTATCTCGTCGTGAATGACGAGATTACGTATACAGCGCGCTCGATATATAGATATAGCTCGTCGCGCAACACTAACAATCAACATACACACTACACACAACACATACATCACATACCCTAATAGATTATTATAATTATTATTATTATTATTATATCTATATTATTTAATTTATATCATACTAAATTACAAGCTATAAGAGAGTTAGTCTATATACACGAAGAGTGAGCATTAACGATCCACATTCATATTGAGAGTGATATTGTCTATAACATAAAATCTCCCACTATCTCATAAATGATATATTACTCTCTCTCATAGTGCACACCTTTAAGTAAGTTCCTGATGACCCTACCTAATAATCGATACTATTGCTTATATACCATCGAATCATATACAGTTGAACGTTAATCTCAATATAATTGTGTAGACACATATAGCTCTGTAGTGTGACTTCATAACCCTTTGGGTCGCCATCCCTAGCCAACGATTTCCTCTCAACTTGGACTCTCAGATTCGACGCAGTCCCCGCAATGGGTTGTCCTGGACATACTCTGAGCCGCAGAGCTCGCGGGCTCCGGGCTTCGGCTCCGGGATCCGGTTTTCGGGTCCGCATACAATCACATTCTCTGCCGCGATCTAGAATATCTTACGCATCTTTCGATCTCCCCAGATACGGTACTGCTAATAAATATACTACCCGGGCTATAATATCATTGTAACAATGGGTTCACGGGTATATCCCGGTGAAAATCCAGGCTAAAATTTAAAGGAGAGTGGTTAGACTGGGAAAAATAGTAAACAACCTCAATATGTAATACGAATTTATTACCCCTGCATGGCTCCCCCTCTCGAAGGGGGGGACTCACTCACCCCCATAAAATTAAACATAAATTAAAATTGAATCGTAGTGAAAAGCTGTTGATGAATTTGGGTGAGAGGAATTCAGAGAATTGAAATTTCGAGACAACGCACGATATGGTATGGAGAATCCTGTGAAAGTTGGCTTACGGCACGTGCTAGGAAGCGCCACGCAACATGGTGACCGAAGTTAATAAACCAGCAGTCCCGCTATAACAAGTACCCTATTCTCTCCGTCCTAACGCTCATGGTCCTCATATGATGTCTATTACTCGGAGGTCGTTATGAGTGGTACTATGATATAGATGTTAAAATATAGTCTATCAGTATAGGTGGTGCTCAGAGGGAATCTTACTCCTCACATTAAGGGTTCGGCCGAAACATTGAATACAAATTGAAGCAACAGAGTGCAAATACATGAATAGTGATAGCTCTCATGGGAGTGAATTAATGTGTGAGAAGAAGGACTAGAATGTAGACAACGTAATATACATAAAGTAGGGGAAATATGTGACAAATTAGACTAGACGTGAGAGATATATCATTCTCTACTCACAATAGTAGGATGAGATAGTGTTAGATTAAGGTTGAGATCATATGTTTCATGTCATGACCTATCTGTGTCTAGGTTACCGGTGCAGGATGCCTAACAGATCATTTTATTAATACCCGCTCGAACTCTATTAATGGAGAATTCTTAAATGTACTCAAAATAGTTTGACTCACCTAAGAATTTAGATACTCTAAATAACAAACTTTTAATAGCTTGTTAGGCTGGTCTACTAATATAGGATATTAATATCTCCTAGCATTAAATGTATCCTAGTAATAAATAATAATCTACTGCGAGTTACTCATGTTATAGATTGTGCTCAAGGAAAATATAAGGAGTATATATGGACTCTCATAGACTCAGACCAATTCTAAAGTAAAGTATGTAAACAATAAATTAATCGCTATGAAATCCAAGATAAATAATATAATTCTCCTACGTTCTACTCTCGATTTGATTAGTAATAAGCACTAACACACCAATTTTATACAGTTCTATAGGTTTTTAACATACCGGTTCAAGCACGTTAAATATATCTACATATAATTTATCAATACACCACCCTCCAGCCCCATCGCCTGCACATCACATGACTCATACTGCTCGTGCTAATCTCATTATCTTTACTTAGAAAGGTATTACTTATTTAGCTCATACAGTGTCACACCTATTATCTTGAGTGGTATCTCAACTATTCTTGTTAGAATAATAATCATATCAATATATTAGAGGGTGTCACTTACTCATGTGTTTCCTGAGGTAATATAACTATTCCTTATTTATATCCAAGAGTTTACATAATCAAATAATTTATATATTCACTAGGATATATACTAAACGTTTTATTCACTAATTTAATAATAGTATAAGCCGATGATACATCATTAAGAACATTCCCAACTATCGAAACTATAAAGAAGTTAATAAACATGCCACAAAAGAACAATAAAATACCATGCGAATTTTACACCATACCTAAATCGTTGTAGGCTGCGAGAGAAATCAAGCAATAACGGTCTACTATATGAACCTATAGTCTCTCTCCAGACATTCATACTAAACCTCTGAATGTCTGTACAAACATATTGTTCATATGCTCAGAGAAGTGTAATCACAAAAAAAACTCTCAGTAACATTTACATTGTGGTCAAATAGAACAAATAGAACAATAGCGTAAACAAGATAAAATATAAAGAAGTAAATACATGTACAAGTCGCTTAGTAACATTCTCTCCCTCCTCTAATGTTTTCAAATTATACATAATCTTAAAAATTCAGATTCGATGCGACACAACTAAATTATATAAAATTATCAATATAAACGACACAGCGAACTAGTGAATACGTGGAGCTGCAACGCATTCAATTAAATTATACTGCCGTACAATCCTATAGCTCACATTTCAGACTCATCTTTATAGCAATCTCTATAAACCTGAGTAAGATAAAAATAGCACTCTCAGAGATAAACCTAAACATACAAGCTTATCACACAAATAATAAACTTACGTTACTATTACAAACATATGTTCCAATACGAATACTAATCACCGTAAAAGTGACTAAATCTCAATGGATTGTTGTTTGCTCGATAAATATACATAAACTCTTACTTTTTTATCAAACATATACTCTACTGAATCACTTAGCAAACGGTAATCTATACTCAACTAACACGAGTAACTAACTTTATTTTAAAATTCTCACCCATCCCAGTGGTATATATTATCATTTAACAAGAAGGCACGCGTGACAAGATGCTAACGTTAACATAGATTTTCTCATTATATAAAGATTAACTTTGAGTCAATCATCTAATAAACTAAGTAATTTAATTAACACAAGGACAAAACCTGACACATTCTTAAACACAAATAATAATAATACTGTTAAAAACATTACCAAATGTTCCACACTAATAAATCAACCAGTTATAAGCAACTAACTGGTATTCATATAAAAGTATACACTGAGTTCATATATTTTTTCCAAGTACATATCTCTTAATACATAATATAACGATGAAGTCTTTAACACTGGACAACAGAACATTTAATAAGCTAAAATGTTCTATCTAAATTCAACATTGTGATTTAAATTGAATGTAATACACTAATCAAGAATAAACCTCAAACTTTTTACTACGCAGTTAATTAATTGGGTTCACACAATTACAAAACTAAAAGCTATACTGGTTGTATTGTGTAGACGGTTTAAACAGTGAAAAATCTGAGGAGAGGTGAAATTATTAGGGTAACATAAAAGAGACAAGGCTCATAAACACAACCTCTATATCACGAGAGTTAAAACCTGACTCTTCAGTTAACATGAGAGTGTCCACGGAAGTGTACGTATTTATAGTATTACTATAACCACGATGATATATTACTGATACATAAAAATCAATGTTTTCAACTATTAATAAGATCTATAGGCCCCTAGAGCCTATACATTTAATGAACAAAGGAATGGAGTTATGACATGTATCAATCGATCAAATAACCTGATGAACACAACTTACCGCCCTATATTGAATTACTCTTGTATGAACATTAACCAAAAGTACTACTCATATAGCACCATGATATAAGACTAAACTAACTTTACTATAACAAGAAATCACTAACCCGTGATTACATACTGTTTTCCAAGGCTGGTAATATCTCCTTAAACTATTAAATCGTTCACACTCATATGACATGGACACTAAGTAATCATTTTATTCAAAAATTAATGTTCAATATACGCTATTAACCACTATAACTATCATCCAATACCTGAAACGAGAATAAAGTATATGAAATAAGTGAGTAAAGTTTTTAGACTATTTATCATCTTTTTTAGACTCACTGCTCATCTACCTTTATCAGATATACAATAACCAATTCCTAAACAGGAAAAACATCCGATTTTACGCTTATGATAACCTATATATTGACATATAAATAAGTGATATATATGAGCATTTATGCATACAGTGAGTATTATATTTATTGACTCTCTTTTCTCATGGTAAGAGTGGTAATACGCTAATGTTAAGTCGAGTTCATTCGGTTACGACCTCCTAATAATTCAGTCTTGAATCATAACATTTCCGTTGGAGGCGTATTTTATTTATTCATCGAAAAAAAACCTCTACACATCTAGAAGATAAGCAACAACAGAGTGTTTGATGCATGGGACCGACTCGATACATACATAGATCCCTATCAAGACGAAATATAAACGAGACCTCTATACTTCTCTAAGCTATTATGGAACTTGCTATACACAACATCCTCATAAATATCTACATACATTTCCGCAATTATTTAGACCTTATCATAGTAAGAAAAGGTGTGAAACAAGAAGTATCGAAAGTATACCATCTCTATCACTGATATAGAACTCAAATTATCTTGATTGTGCAAAAGTTGTATATACTTCATTCTGTCGACAACATAACCTAACAACCTCACAAAGACAATTAAGTTAACAAATCACTCTCTAAACAAACTAAAAATTTTATAGCAAATAATCATTGATGTTCCATCTCTCACCAGAAGATTAAAGTATCTTTGGATACTTAACAACGTGGATATATGGTCTAATCAAGTTATAAACATATGTTTTCACTAATATAATAAATAGCTAAATAGACATTACTCTAGAGCTCAAGAAAATTAATAGTGTACAATCGATGATATCTATAACACAAACTTATAGACACGTATAATTAAACCACCTAATCATTATAACCAAAACTATTTTGCACTTAACTAACACTAATAGTAAGTAATAACACTTCGTCCAAAACGAACCTAATTCACACTTTTTCAGCATTAGTCTCGATCAATATATCATATGTGTAATTTATTACATTAATCATCGTAATATATAACTCAAAATGGTTTGATGTGCATAAACCAACTCTGAGTACTACAACAAATACATACTGAGACAAAGTAAATATAATGCATTGTATATGTATACGTTAAATACTAATAATGTTTACATACAACTTACGTAAACATATAATATATATAGACTAAAATAAAGTTCATTCATAATGTCTGCGATCATAAATATCCATAATCCCATGCGAATAAATCGATAATAAATTAATATCTATATATTTGATTATAAACTCATTACTATGTTCAATAATATAAGAATACATAATAGCAGGTATATTTATATTTATACTCATTCTTTGTCAAAAATTAACTATAACATAATAATCACGCAATCCAAATAGTATATTTCTTATTGTAGTTATTCTCAATGATAGGAGTCGGTATAGGATAGATCCAGCCGTTATAAAAAAGAATCGATAAAAATTAATCTTAGACGTCGGCTTTTAATTATAAATTTATTGCTTCATATATATGTTCAAATAGAATTGTTTTTAAACTTCTAGAAGGTCCAAACGACATCTCGGAACGCTCTCAGTTGCCCCTTAGAGGCAACCGTGCGGTTTAAGATCGTGCATTTTGTAAGATCTATTTGGCTGATTGAATTCAAGTCATATTTCAGTATCGATTGGTAATTGAGACCTCCATCTTACCGTATTATTTCTTTAGTGTACATAGAAAAAAATCATTTGTGACTAATACTTTTGGTTTGATATACTAGTCTGCTCCACACTTTGACGTCAAATTATAGAAACATAAAACACAACAAAAATAAAAAAGATAGTTTATGTTCTCTCAAAATAATACAATAGCTGAGAGAGCATAACAATAATTCTCATAGAGTACAGACCAACACGCTACCAGACTAGGATAGAGGAGTCTTTTGGTGGTGAAGTTAGATTAACAATAGCCAAAGGGCCTAACTATCTGGTTCGTGCGTCGTTATTTT
Source organism: Trachelipus rathkii (assembly GCA_015478945.1). NCBI lineage: Eukaryota > Metazoa > Arthropoda > Malacostraca > Isopoda > Trachelipodidae > Trachelipus > Trachelipus rathkii. Next base: position 29,199 of record JABUQX010127073.1, on the reverse strand, counting down.
TTATGTAGAAATAATCTAGGATGAACTTAATTATACCTATAGAGATGAAAATAATGAACTCTCACTTCTGCTCTCTCAGGGTTTTAATAATAGAGGCTGCTACAGGTGATACACAACAGGATTACTCGCACTCTTTCCATATCTCTCAGTTCTCGAAGCTAATATGTCACCACAAGGATGAGAGGCGTCGGATAAATAATAATCTCATACTCTAATGATACCACATTTTCCACTCAACCAAATACTCTTGCTCACAAATGATACTCTCTGCAGCACACTCTCTCTCGGAAATTTGAGTTATCAAATATCGCTAGCAAGTCGAAAGTGTCAACATACTCAGTGTCTCGGAGAAAAATAGAGGATGTGAAGCCAATTCTCTTATCAACTATCTATCTTGAACACCTATAGGTAAGTTAGTAAACAGGTTAAGGAACGCTCATGTATAAGCAGAAAACTATGAATCTGGGCAAAGTTGTTCGATCACAATGGTAAGATGATATTGCAACGATAAGAGAAACTTTAAACACTAGGATTGCACGTTTTCTATAATTATCTACTTAGTCATAGTGTCAGCTGTTCAGCTGACTCAAAATATCTATATCTGTACTTATAAGTAAGAACATCATACTCATTTCTTTCTATACATCAAAAGATCAGATAAGCTGATACTATTATCTCATGCTCACTCGATGTAACAATTAAGGTAGAAGCTAGGCTTTGAGAGATAAGCCTCACTTAAAGCCTTTACGAATAACAACTGATAATGGTTCTAGCCCTCCATAGAAATAAACTCAAGAGTATTCTAATAATAAGGAACAAACAGAACATTTATACCATTTACCGATGTACAACTCCAGTGGGGACAATAGCGGCCCCTGATACTATGCAGTGATAAGTGGAAATCTCTGACTAGAGAGGAGGAATCCAACTCTCCGAGTGGGATGCGGAGTAAGCGAGCCGTATATTGAGATTCTACTTACGGCTCGTATATAGGGCGACATGAGACTTTTCTTTTCACACGCTCCTTTACTCAGTGGGAGAGATTAAAAGCTCTCCGACAGTAAGAATCAACTGCACCCAGTTCGATCAAAGTTGTCTGTAGGGCATTGAACCGCGACCACTCAGCCTTAGGATTCTATCTTACTTCTCTTTACTCAGGTGCGGCCGACATGCTCTCGCCATAGTGGATTTCTCTCAGGAAAAAACGTTATTCAAAGATGATTGGCACTCTCTCATAGTCTCGATGTCTGTGTGACATGAATCTACATCTCTGTGCAGTTTGATAGCTGTTATTAGTCTATTTGTTCTCAATTGAAATGAGTGTTAAATAATGTAGTCGCGCTATGGACAAAGTAGTAGTGGTGATTTGGAAAATAAAAGAGAACATCGAATTTGTGTGGTATAGAGTAAATTGGAGAGTTGAGATATATATATAGAGTAGAGTAATAAGTAATTTAATGATTACATGTGATAGTACAAGACTAAAGACAAAGTTGTATGTGATTAGATTAGAGAGACAGTGAAACCTTAGGTGAGTAAGTTTGTCATGCTTCGCGACTTTTAGGTATAATAGGATTTGGTTTTAATGGCCCCAGACTTTTCTAATGTCTACGTTTATTCATAGGCAAATGAATGAATCGTTAGTAGTGTACTCCGATAAACGATTGTAGGACACTATTTCGTACTGGTGAGACTACCTGAGTGACAAATAAGAACATAGAGTGCTCTAGCGAAAGATAAGGGTGGTGACACTCTCGTGATAAAGTGTATAGGTCAACATTATAGATATTAATAGAGGAATGATTTTTGCTCTTGATTAATGACGCCGCCAATTAGTATAACCATGTGTCGCTATATGCTTCGAAAGGTAAGGATAAACATATCTCAGTAGATATATTTTAGATTAATGGATATATATTAACCTGATTATGACTAAGTATTTACCTATTTATCAGTTAAGGGAATTTTTCAGGATGTTAGGTCTAGTAATATATATATTACATTACGCGTTATAGGTATAAATATTTTAGGTTGGGTATAATTTGTACATTATATATATTTCTAAGTCGCTATATGGAGTTATGATATTTTGTTAGCCTTATGTAGCAAAATTTGTGTCGTTTATATTATATAGCATTTATATTATACGTATAAGAGTTAGTATATATTAAAAGAACATTATTATTTATTATTTGTTTATGTTTGTCCAATTGAAATGATACTTGTAAAATATATATGATCATGGATTTAATTAGCTCAAATAGATATATCACAGGTCGAGTGGAGGTAACGTAGGTAGGTGGGGGATATACTAGCTATATATAAGGGCATATATAATATGGGTAGGTTTATATATTTACTTGATTCTATAATGTGCTTAATATACTGAGTTATATATTATTACGTTTTATAATTGGATGAATTAATGATTTACTCTAATACTTATTTTATATGTATTAATTATGATTATATTAGGATAAATTTGTTATATTTTATTGTTATGTCTTTGAGGTTTATAAAAACTTTTGTTATGGTTATTTGCAGTGTATTTTTTCAGCTAATTGTAGGGATTATTATATGAATATATTTAAGATACAATAAAGATTATGTGTAATTTTTTTGAGTGAAAATTGTTAACGTAAATAGTTGATGAGTAAACACTTTGTTTACTAGTTCAGCATTTATTTTATGTCTAGAGTATGATTGATTATAGGAATACAGGTTTGCTAAACCTATTTTGTTATAAATATTACTGAATGATTATTAGGTAAATTAACATTGAAAATGTTCAGAGATATGCTTGAAAAAGTGTGAATAGGTTACTTTTGTAGGAAGTGTTATGTACTTTAGTGTTGTTAAGTGCGAAAGTTTGTTAATGTTAGTGGTTATATTTTCTGTTGTGACTTTAAGTTGTTAGATTTACATCAGTTGTACCAATTATATTTTCTTAGCTATCTTATATAAGGTTAAATTTTGCTATGTTTTAAGCTTTTATTTAATGTAGAAAACTTAAATGTTACGTTAGCAATATATGATATTCGTTGGGTTAGTATCAAAGGAACTTATCTTTATATGTACCTATGTTAATTGTTGTTGTTGCTGTTGTTGTATTTGTTTAGTATTGTTGTTGTGTTGTTGTTGTTGTGATTGTATATATTAATATGTATATCGATAACGATGATAAATATATATAACCCTTTTTGAACTGTAATTAATGGTTCATTTCGTAATGTTAGTACTATATATTCTTGGTTTATCATTCATTCTGATTGGTGAAAGTAAAAGAATTACTCATTACATTTATAATAGGGTAATAGTTATATATACTCAACTATTTTCTTCAGGTAGTAGATAGTTTGTATTACGCTGTGTTTAATACGATGTACATTCATCCCTTGCATCTCACTACGTCATTTGTTATGTATTTGAAATTTCTTCTATTGAAGGTAATATATAGATTACTAGGGTTATATATCCTCCAACGAATATATATATTGTGATATTAGTTATATTTATAATTCCGTTAAATAACGTAATGGCGGACTAGCTTAAATTGGCTTTGTATTATTCTCATGCCTAACGAGGAGGTCATTAAATATTTAATAAAGTAATTTGATCATCAACTTTATGTCATAATAATTAGTTAAAAGCGTAAAATCATTATTTCTAATGTTTAGAGTTGGTTATATATCTAGATAAGTGAGAGGCTGAAGGTCTTTAAAAAGTAGAATTAATGTTCTAATAAATTAAAACTTACTTTTATTCGTTATTTAACTCATATAGTTAGGTTAATTATAATTGAATGGTTAGGAGGTTATGACTACATTTTTTTGATAATGTTACTGTGTCAATGGGAAGATTAACGTTAATATGTTAGAGATTTACTTGGAAAAAGGTTATATATATAATATATAATGATACAGGTTACGTTTGTATGTGATTTAAAGTTAGTTTACTTACTGTATATGTTAAGTGAGTGAAACTTTTTATATTGTTACAGTTATTTAGAGGCGTTATAAGTTATGTGTAGAGGTGAGTTTGTACGTTGTACATCTATTTTCCTAGTTCATATGTGTTGCTATTTGATTTATAGCTTGTTTAATTTAATGTGAAACATTGTTTATTATGTTAGATATAATATTCTGAGGTTTGATATAGGTATTAAATATAAAAGATATCATGTAGTTAAATTTTAGTTAAATGTTAACATGATTTATTAATTCGTGTTGTAAGTTAGTTGAGTTTATTAGGTTTATGTCTTTTATATGTATACATTTATAATTTTATCTTAGTTTCATGTTACTTAGTCTATAATTGATTATAGCATTTTATGGGATTTGAGTAACCTTATTATGTTAGAGTATATTCGTTGTTATATATTTGATATTTATGTAATAATTATAAACCTCAATGTTTGTTGTAGATAATTGTTAAGTTTAAATATGACTCATATATATATATGTGTCAGTGAGTTAGTAAAGATTATACTCGATTATAATTATGTAGAGAAATATGCTTTGGAAAATAAAGTTATATTATGAACATAGGTTACGTTTTGTTAGTAATACCCATGTTAGTTCTTTATCTTAGGTTAGTATTAAGTGTGTTAGGATAACTTTGTTCATGTTATAACAGTTTAGTTGTTTGAGTTTAAGATGTGTCAAGGTGTATTGTCTTTATAGTATTGGTTAATTATTTCTTTAGTTTAGATGATGACTAAGTATATGCTATATAATTATATATATAGCTCATCTATAGTCACTTAATGACATAGATTTCTACCTGCTCTGAATAATATATATATATATTATGATTAAATATATAACCACTATATATATATATATATATATATATATATATATGTATTGATGAGAAATTTATTAGTTAAGTGTTACTGTTAGTTAGTTGATTATAATGTAATATATTAACGTTATAATATGTGTAGATTTATGCTTAGATAAATAATATAAGTTATAATATAAGGTCCATAATATTTTGCATAACATGTTAGTTGCTTTACTGGTTAGTTAAGTGTGTTATATTAGTAGAACTTTGTTTAATTAGTATAATCAGTTATAATTTTGTGATGTTGTATAAAGTTGTGGTGATAAGAGTTCTGTACTTTGATAGCAATTATTTTATTTAAGTTATCTCACTAAGTTGATGACTTATGTTAGCTTTATTATAATGTGGATAATTACATTTATTACGTTAGTATATACATATTTCTCGCTTGTACTTATCATGTAAATGTTAATTAAACTCAATAATGTTTGATTGATTAAATTTAGTGAAATTGTTACTATATGGGTTGTTTAGTTTATATAGATAATTCAACGTTTGTAAATATTAGTTAGAGGTTATGCTTTTAGAAAATAATATAGTAAGATTAGGTTATCAGTTTTGTATCATATATAACTCACATTGTTAGTTTTGCTTTACTGGTGTTAAGTTTGGAATTGTTATGTTAACATTTATTGTGTGAAGTTGTGTGTTATGGTATGGTCTTTTGCATAATTATTAATTTTCTTAGTTACAGTTTAGATGCTATGTTAGCTTATTAATTTAATGTGGATAAACTATTTATTTATGTTATAGCATCTTTCTCAGCTGGTCTTAATGATTAATTAACCAATATTTTAGTGTGAATAAATTTATTAGTTAAATTTATTACCTGTATTAGTGTAAGTATAAGTAACTAGTTATATATGTATAGAAGATTATGCTTGAATAAATAGATTAAGAGATATTTAAGGTTTACGTTTTGGGCATACCATAGTTAGATTTAGCTTTTAACTTGATTGTTATATGTGTTTGGCAAATCATCTTAGTTAATGTTGTATGCATTATATCTCTGCTTAAGATGTGTATATATAATGTTTATAATGTTTGTCTTTGTACTGGCTAATTATTACTTAGTATTACATAGTTTGATGCTATAGTTTAAGCTTATTATTAATGTTAGATTATAATAACTACTTTATTGTGATTTACAGTTATGATAATTATTGATATTGATCTTATGTAATAAAGAACTTTGTTTATTATGTTATGTGTTATTCCAAAAAATAGATACTTACTAAAAATATGTATGACCTTTAATCAATATATAATCTCAAATAGATCAATTAAAGATCACAGATGGTTCAGGAGGGAGGCGGATGGGTAGTACTGGATGTGTTGGTTATATTATGATTTAGTGATTTACTGCTTTAGTGTATGTAAAAACGTATAAATTATTGTAGTATATAGTTATATAATATAAAAAGAATAAGAAATTTATTTATATTTATTTTTATTATTTATTTTTTTATTATTCTATATGTATGTGATTCTGAATGAACCATATATTATATTAAATTCTCTCTCGAAATTACGTATACAGGACAACAATACACAATGTCTATCCAATATACTAAGATGACCCAGCCAATATGTTCATGTCCATTACTAGCCAAAATATATATAAATATATTAATAAGCATCGTGGCTTATCGTTAGCTCTGCGTAAAGGCTTCATTGACAGATACCCTCCGGGTGCATTGTTCTTTGCTCAGTTTTGGTCTACTCCTCTCTGTGTCTCAGACTTCTCCTCATTCTCGTCAGATCATGCATATTACCTTACTCTCGTTTATCTCCTTTCAGTCTATTTCTCATAATACACTTCCCTCGGTTTCTGCAGTGTTGTTTAGCCTACTC